>JANDKE010001076.1:0-17056 GCA_027627275.1 Coprinellus aureogranulatus
AGCAGCCACAGTACCCTCCGCACCCTGAACCCCAGAGGAGGTACTCCGACGGCGAGAGTGCTGCGGCTGCTGCGAGGGGATTTAGGGCTCAGCAGAGGGAGTATGCGAGCAATGAGCAGAGGGAGCAGGATTTGTACGCGCAGAGAGGGCAGGGAGGGGCGAGGAACGTGAGGTGGAATGAGGACCTTATCTGTCCTAGTCCTATCCTTCCACCGCCCAAGAGGAAGGGTTGGTTTAACCGTCGGGGGTAAGCACGCATCTGTTCTTTCCTTTTTCTAGACTCGATGCTGACGTTGATCTTCGGTATAGGGACCAACTCTGGACGAACGACGGCATGTTCCGCCCTGCACCTCCCGATGCACAGTATCCGCCTGACCTCGACGACTACCCTGACCACGGTGAAGGGTGGCAGAACGAGGACGGCGTGAGGATCGACATGGGGCATCGGCGCATTCCCAAAGTGCCGAGGCGCAGCGCGTTGAAGCAGACTGCGTTCTCCGCTGCATGATTGATTTTGGCCTTTGCTTGGTAGACTTTCTCCTTCTTTTCAATGAGCTTCTCGACTTCGCTCTCTCTATAGATGCGGTACGAACATCTTGATGACCACTCACGATTTTAAGTTATGGATCGGTTGACCGCCTAGCATTATCACCTATGTCGCTTTTATTGTCCACTGCACCGTATTCGCCTTTCATTCGTAGTCCATTCGTTTGACCACCTCTCCTTCTTTCGCCTTCTCATGATATATACTTTGGGGCTGTTTGACGGCGTATAACTTATCTACTCTTACACCTTCCTCGACGCATTTACGTAACTCGTACTATTACTACTGTATACTACCACTGTAACGTATGTTATCACGACTATCTTATGAATACCTATGTTTTCTGTCTCTCTGGTAAGCGGCCTCTACATCGTGCTAACGTCTTCCTTCATACGAGCTGCCCCGCGCAGTACACGTTGCCGCAGCGTGTTATCCGATTGTGGAACACGAGGCCAGATATGCAGCGGAAGTGGTCAACGTTCAACTTGCGCAGCTTCGAAGACGTCAATTGTGGGTGTCAATGCGACTGCGGCTCTCTTCCTCCTTCTCTCTTCTTCTTCCTTATTCGATCCACCACACCATCATCTATATATCTGGGATGGAGCGCAGGCTATCTATGCCAGGCTTACCCTCGGAACTTCGCTCTTCTCAATAATGCTGGACGACGTGCTCGTTTGCCTCACTTGCGAGAAGATGTGCAACAATTTCGCCGAGTTACTGACCCATTGTGCAGATAGGGTTCATCATTTCTATGCTCCTCTTTCGTGCGAGCCGTGTAAGAAGCTCTTCAATTCCGAGAGCGAGCAGGAGAAAGTACGTTGTCGTAACACTGGGAAAGGTAACAGAGGCTCATTTGAAGTTCACAGCATCGCTGCACTCCCAGCCCTCTTAGGAAGCCAGTGACCAACACGCAGATCGAGTCGCCCGCTCCATCTTCGGGGAAGATCGCACAGGTCAATATCCCGCCGAAGTCCGAGTCAGTGTCCAATATTGTGACAGTCAAGTCCGGTCCCGCCAAATTGGCCTCGCTAGCAGCCGCCGTTAAAGCTGTCCCTGCGAAGCCCATGGCGACTATCCCAGGACCCCCAGTACGTTTCACGATGCCAGTTACTCGTCCTGAAACTGAGCTCTTCTCCGGGACAGCGCCCTCACAAATGCAGTGACTGCGGCAGAGGATTTCGTACCATGCTCGGCCTCTCGGATCATACCAAGGCCTCCCATCCTCCCAAGCGACCGCGAACCGTCGCGGGCCTCAGCCTCACAGGGGGTGGCCTGCAGAAAGCAAAAGCGCGTGCCAGTGTACGATTTGCTTGACCCTTGCTGGCGAACTTCAATCGCTTCTTGTGCAAACCAGCCTGTCGGTCATAGGAAATGATGGACCAGCTTGCTTGCCCAAGATGCGCTTGCAGCTTCAATCTAGCAATGAAAAACATAATTTAGGGAACGCCACAGGGCAGCTTCACGCCGAAACATTGGGCAGAACTGCCATTCACCGCTCTCACCGCGTCTCCCTTATTGTGCCAGAGGGGGATTAATATTAGCTGTCTTGTCAAACCGCGTTGGTCGATTTGTGGTGGGGGTAACAACCCATTCTGTTTAACGATTAGCATCCTGTAAAACATTTCCTTAAATTTGAAACTATTCCTGGAGAGTGTGTGTGCGATATGATTGAAGTTGGCCTCGCACAGGGCGAACTGATTTTGATGCCCCTATCTCGCTCGGAGTCAGTACTCGAACAGTTCAGTACCTGCGGTAGTCCTTTCTTAGGCTCTGACCTCGACCTTCGCTGGTGCTGGCAACCAGGGACAGTACTAGCAATGTCTGAAAAGCTATCTCCCCATGCCATACGTGAGTCAGTATAGTGTTTTGACTTCTAGACATGGCTCTAACACGTACCACGGTCAGGGTATGGTCAGTGCGTATTCTTTGACCCAGCTGGACCCAAACGATTGACTCAGGACACGTAGAAGTATACCCAGAAGGAGCCCATAATACCACTTCTCATATTGTCTCATACTCTTCGAACCGGAACACCACTCAGCGCCGGATTACAGCGTTCGCAGATGGCGATCCACTATCGGTTAGAGAATTCCTCTTCTTCAGCAGGGCAAGCACTAATATGAATTATATCAATAGGCCCCCCTNCTTCCCCTCATGGAGGCCGTAGCTCGTAACAGGGCATCTAAAACGTTGATCGGAACTATCGGGCTTGGCTCGAACGTTATCGGGACCNCACAAGTTCACTGAAGGAGGAAGATACCAGGCTGCAGGAGGATATTATGGACATGATGGTTCGGCTGGCACGAGTTCGATCCGACATTCTGGAAACGGAGAATAGGCTTGACTTGGCCTGCAACGCAATGTCGCCAATACGGCTACTCCCCCCAGAAATTCTTCAGGTCATATTCCTTGAGGCCGTTGGAGGGAATGACACGGAACAATGGCACCTCCCCCAATCCGCACCGCAGACCGTTCTCTCCCAGGTCTGCGGTGAATGGCGTCGACTCGCATTCCGATTACCCCACCTGTGGAATCGGTTCCTGTTCGACATCGGCATTCCGTCTCACGACAACAAGCATCCGCTAAAACGAACACTATCCTACCTGGAGGTTTGGGTGAAGCGTTCCGCACCTCTCCCAGTTTCGGTATGCCTCAGGACTCAAAGCCACTTTCCCCACAACTCCGACGGCCCCTACTATCACACCATTCTGCAATCCATCTCCGATCGAGCGTCCTCGAGAATTGAGCTCATCCGTGTTCACGCCGACAGTCCCATGCTGCTCATGTCCTCAGCTTGGTCTCAGCTACTTTCTGTGAAGCGCCTTGAACTCGCCAGTTCAGGGAGAGGCAATGATTTGGCAGGGCGCATCACTCTCCCTTGCACCTCATTCAGAGGGTTATGGGGCTTGACCAGCTTCTACTACGATGTCAGCCCCGCCAGCCCGTTCTATTTCCCCGTTCCGTTCTCCAACTTGACGGAGATGGAGGTCGGAGAAAACACAGAGGGCATCGATACCTACGCCCTCAGGTACCTCCTTCGGTGTTGTCCAAAGCTCAAGAAGGGCCGCTTCTTCATGGCTGGAGGACGTGGTGGCTTCGTCCTCAACGGCTACATCTCACCTGCCGTCCTGAGTTCAGTTGACCCGCATGGTCGTCGCTTGCTCGATGAACTCGAATACCTCGCTCTGAATGGCCAATACTTCCTACTACAAACCGTGCTATACAATCTGGAGACACCCAAGCTGCAGACGCTTGAGCTTCGCTTGCGAGGCACAATTGTCAATGATCCCATTATGGAGTCGTGGCGGGAGTCGTTCGAGTCGCTGAAATCGCTACGAACACTTAGCATCTCCTGTGGATCCATTGAGAACCTGGACGATTTCAAGGCTTGTTTGGAGTTGCTGGACAACTTGCGGTACCTGAAATACCAGGCTCACTACGACAGCAAGCTCTTCCAGATGTTGACGATTGACGAGGAAGCGGACCGCCCTCCTCTTCTCCCTAGACTGGGCAAACTTTCGACATGGCTATGGGGAATGAAGGACGGCGAAAGGGAGGATTTCTGGCGTATGTACAACTCACGGTCCAATCAAGTCAAGCAGCTAGGGACGGGCCGCCAGTTCGTTGTCGATGCGTTCGTGGACAGTACTAAACTATACTCAGCGGAAGTGCCAAGCACCCTACGGGCGGAGAATCCGAGCATTGAGCATACCATACGATTCCATATTGTGTCACCATTTACAAGAATGTAGTAGTATCTTCGCTGGTACCCGCACATGGTACCCGCACACCGCACTATACCCGTACCTATACAGTGCCCCATACCTACATAATGCATAACTCCTAGACTATCAGAGTTACTCTTCAGGCGGTGGTGGTGGATCAAAGAGGCGGGGGTTGGACGGTCTCCTGCAAGCAGCTATCGCTCTCTTCCACAGCTCACTGTTCTGGGTAAGGGTAGGCTGATGCCCAACGATGATAAGCGCTATCCTCGCTCGTGTCCACATCACATTCAGCCGTCGATGATCCTCCAAAAATCCAATCTCTCCGTCTGCGTTGGCCCGGACTGTTGAGAAGATGATGATATCGCTCTCCCTTCCTTGGAATGAGTCAACTGTAGCGACGGGGATCGACGAAGGCACTCGAGCTTTGATCTTCTGAATTTGCCCTCGGTACGGCGAGAGTATTGTGATGGAAGGCGGGGCTGCGTTGTCGTCTGGGGACGAAGGCTTCAAGAGTTCTACAGCCTTCAGGATAACTCTGATTTGACCCTCGTTAGTCTTTGATCTCCCCCCGAAATCTTCCTCGTCTGGACAGTCGATAAACACCGTAGGCACAATGGACGAATCGACCTCGGGCCATGGGAATGAGAGGCGCTTCAGGACGTCCAATTTGGCCTCATTATGCGACGATGTCTTCAGACGACCCTGATAGAATTCTGTGGAGGGGAATGCATTCAGGGCTTCAGGAGATCGGTATTGCACGTCAAGCATGGTCTTCTTCAGTCCAGGTATCTCTTCCTCTCGTCCGTAGAGCCTCTCGAGCAAAGAGACATCTCCTTCGAGTGCCATTCCGAGCTTGCGGACCAGAGGCCTCAACTGTACACTGAAAAGATGTCAGCCCCTCGCCAACACCAATAGTCTGAAGATACGCACTGATCTCCCACCATAATGCCTTTCTTCACTCCTTTGACGAAGGGGATGAGTGCGCAGGGCTCCGTAATCTGGGATGCTTCGTCGATGATCGCAATGTCGAAATCGTACTTCCTCAGAATGCCGAGCCCAGCCCCTGCAAAGAAATGAGAGAGCACTCTTCTGACGGCTTCGGTATAAGTACCTGCACAGGTCGAGAAGACCATCACCGCCTTCTTCACCCTCGCTTCCGCCTGCTTCTGCAGCTTCCGGTTCTGGTTCAGGTCTCCTCCAACACGGTCGTTTAGGGTATACGGATGTAGATCCTCGTTAACTTTCATCTGGTCTGTGGCGACTCGCAAGATTTGATCTTCGCTGAGCAACTTATCGCGCGAGTTGATTCGGATGAAGCGCTCGAGCACATTGTCGACGGCTAGCCTAGGTTCAGATTCAAGGGCACGAGGATCATGGTAGAGAGATCTCACCGTTGTGGGTAGATGCAGTCATGATGATCTTGGGCAGCTTTCCTTTGGGCTTGAAGGTCAGCAGAATACTACGGAGTATGTCGACTACGACAGTAGTCTTCCCCGTACCTGTGAGGCTTGGACATCAGTATGCCAAGCTGTATCCTCGAAGCATATGAATCCTCACCCGGTGGTCCCCAGATCAGGGACAATCTTGCATCCCAGGATCTGACAGCGAGCATCTGGCTCTCGTTTAGCGACGAATCAGTCGGGAGGACAATCTCGAAAGGCTCGTCAAGATTGGGTCTTTGTGCTTTGTCTTCGTCTTGCTCGTCATCGGTATTGTCCGGCTCGGGATCCTCAGCTCTTGCTTTCCCTTTATTCTGGAGTACATCATCTGTGTCTATGTCTGAGCCGGGGGAGGATGGAGGAGCTTGATCGTCGCCTGTGATAATGTCGTAGAAGCCACAGCACGACCCTCTATCATTCATGAGCGTCTTCAGTGCGTCCAACATCGCCTGAGAAGTTGCTGAAGATAAATGGGTGATTTAGCTAGTTGTCATAGCCCTCAACAAGAACTGACCTATACTCCCCGCATTGTAGATCAGCCAATCCATCTTCTCCAGCTCTTGAGGGGCAGGCTGCATCAGCCTGAATCGATACTCGCCTCTGTTGGCCACGATAACTAAGCCATCTAGTACAGGTGTGCTTAGGAATCGGTTGTCAGGCTTTGAGGTCGCCTTGAAGCGCACATGGGAGTGCAACCGAATGGAGTGCTTCGCGTCGACGCGAATGTCGCCCTTCACTATGAATGGAGAATGAGGTCCATCCTTGAATTTCAGGGTGATCTGCGTGGGCCGCGTTTGCTGCCTTGCTCTTGGCCTTCCATCATCAGTGCATGGGCACTCGTCTGCAGCTTCCTCGGCACGGTCAAATACCACGTTGAGGGCATGCTTGTGGCCGTACGCTTGTGCGTTGGACAGAGGTTGTGGAAGGTGATTCAACCGACTATCGTTGAGTACGAGGAGCACTTCCTGGACCATATCCTTCGCCCGAACGGACAGGGCAATCCGCATGAGCGATCCATGTATTCCGGCAACCGTAGGGTGGCTATGGACGCTGCCAGTTTCTCCAGGGCAACCAAAGCGGCAATGCGCGTCTCGTTGGCGGAACGTATGATGGCCAGGACAATATCCAGTATGATCCCCATTTCCGCGATATTCGGGATGCAGGTAGTACTCATCGGTTGGAGGGAATACGCGGAGCAGAACGAAGGCCAGGGTGGGAGCACGTCCGAGGAACTTGCAAATGAAATCGGAAGATAACTCCCGTGTTCGGAGAGCATGCTGGAAGACTAGAAAGAGTTCATCGTCCGCATGATAGGCGATGCAAAATTCCAGGATTGCGTCGATGTCCTCGATTGTGGCATTCGTCAGTGGTCGCTCAATCGTATTTTCGTCGTGCTGCCTCCTGACCTTCCCGGCAGGCGCGGAAAGGTCCGCAGGATAGGGGTAAAACACTCCCTTGATGAGTGTCAGCTGAGCGACTCTTTCCTGCCAGATTCGCCTTTGCGGCTCAATCCCTAACTCTGTTGATTCCACTGGCTCAAACGGTGGGTCCCAATCAATGTCTCGAATGTCATTCTGACGGTAAGGCTCGGCCTTCCTCGGGAAGCGACTGAGATGCTCCTCGGTAGGCACGCTGGGTCATCGTTATCAGATATGGCGACGAGAGAGAGCCTGATGCTACGTACTGCTCGAACCACAGGTCAAACAGCTGATGGGCAGCACGGTCTTGATTAGAGACAACATGCAGCTCTATCTTTGACAGTGCACCCTTGTTTAGCCTTCCAAGTTGCTGTATATGCCCGGCGAGTGAGTATTTTGTACGCCGATGAGCGGGTAAGGCTCACCCTCTGGACAACACTGTTGATCTTCCCAAGGGCGATACTTGTGACGACCTCGGACTGTAGGCCGATGGGTGAGCGTTGGATAAATACAAAGGTATCACTCCTAAGTTTGTTGTAAATTTCCAGCTTCGAAAAGCTGCAGTGAAGCCGGTATCCTTTAGTGCACGGCCTGCGATGCGGGGTCGTGATTGCCGATTCCGAAAGGAACGATACCACCACAACGTTTTCGTTCACCTCAGGCTCTTCGTCCCATGGAATGTTCCCTCGCATGAAAATACCGACAGCAAATCGTTCGTCAGTCTAGGCACCGAACCAACCTGAGCTAATCGAACTGCAAAAAGGTAAGCAAAACTCACTCGCATGAGAAGAAGCTTCCGCGTGTAATCCTGCGTCGCTCGTCGAAGGTATTCGAAGAAGGTGGCTTGGCTCTGCTCAGTCGAAGAGTATAATTTCTGAAGCGTGAATGACGAATCGAGACCGTGGACATTGAGATCTGTCGAATCCAAGATATCCGACTGGAATAAAGAATTCCAGATGTAAGGATAATCGATGCGAGAGAGCTCCAAGGCTGACGACATTGCATGCTTCTCCATGGCGCCCAAAGCAGACATGTCGATTAGAGACAGATATGGCACCAAATCGAAGTTGTACTTGCGCGAGAATCTGAACGCAAAGTCGAATATCTCGTATTCGGTCAGGGCGTTGAGGGCTTGCTTATTCTTCAAGAAACGCTCCAAAAGGACTTTCGGCTCCTCGACCTCCGCCTCTCGTAGTGCCACTACATTCGCCCGTTGTTCAAGGAAATTGGCTTCAAACGCTTCTTCTTGCTCTCGGAGGAGATCGATGATGAAGGGTCCTGTAGGCTCTGGTGGATTCTTCAACCGCTCGGGAATCATGATCGCTGCACCATCGACGGACTGCGAATGCAGTGCGTTCAGCTCCTGACACTCGGCACAGAGAGCGCCTAGAGGGCTGGAAATCGCCCACTTGTTGTGAAGTGCGGAGACTCGTGCCACACCAGACCTACAAATTAAAGTGTTTAGCCAGATGGACATTCAGACCACAAGCGGTAGATCATACGTGTTGTACGAAGCGAAGTACGTTGCTAGATCCATTCTGGTGAGAACTTTGCTCTTACGCTCTCTGTTTGGAGGATAGTCGTACGACTGTAGAACGTGCTTAGTGGCGAAAACATAGCTGAAAGCCTTCGCTCACCTCATGCGTTCTAGTGGGAACAATGTCGGGGTCCCACAGTACAAAGAATTCGTCGCCTATGCAGTATGTGAATTCAAAGCGGACACCAGTCACGAATACAAAAGATGCAAACCGTCGAGGTCTCCACCGCTCGTCATGGATGGAGCGGCCTTGTGGCCCGGCTTGGCTGTGGTAGCGAAGACTATGCAGTCGACGAGGTGCGAGAGTTGGCTATTCTCGACTGCTCTTAGCTTTAGACAGTCGCCCGAGGATTTCTCAGCGAATTGTATTGCGATTGGGTTAAGGGATAAGCACTACGTACCTGGGTGCAAACAAGGATTCCTTACAACGAGGACATCGCCATGAATTGGCGTAGATGGCCCTTTCCTCCCAGTCGTGATGCGGATATGAACTTGCCCCTCCTTGAGTACCTGAAGAGGGTCACAGACGCCATAGAGCCTGCGCGACTTCTGAATGAGCATACGCGTCTTGAACTTGTTGGTCTCCTTGTCGTGGTGCCGGCCCAGCTCGTCCATCTGCAATTTCTTAATTTCTCTGAGGTGAGCTTCCGTGAGGCCATCGAGAAATACTTTCTCTGCTAGGGGATACTTGTCCGTCGATGAAAGGAAGTCGACGGCAGAGGTGACATCGACGATCGCATCTTGGATCCACTGGAAGTATTGCTGTTGTCTCTCGAGGAACTTCTCGTTGGAGACCCCGAGGCAGGAGAGGAGGACGACAATATCGTTGTTGAGGCGACCAAATGAGTAGGGCTTGGAGTATCCAACGACCGAGAAGCTGTTGTCACCCACGGCCTTGAATTTCTTCATACTCTTGCGGAACTCGGCCAAATGGATATGTTCCGCGACTCCGTCCCTGCTGCGATTCTCAACGTCCATTTTAGTGTGCAACATGAGGACGCCTTTATATCCCAGATACCTAGGGAATGCGATCCGAGGTCAATATGTTGACTGGAAGCCAGATAACGACGACGTACCTGATCTGAATGACAGTCGGTGTATATCTTACTCCTCGGAAGACTATCCCCTTCTGTTTCGCTACGGTGACAGCAAGGCGTTTGCTCATGAGGCCACACCCGTCGGAGAATACCTCATCTCCGATTTCAATGTCTCCGATGTCTGCGATGAATTTGGGGTCGACCCGTAGGTCGACCTGAGCAGAGGAGAATAACAAGCCGATTCGTTTGGCCCCTTAAGTGGAGCATGGTCAGGTGTTGGCAAAATTCGAGAAGAAGAAACGCACTTTTGGAAGCGTTCATGATCTTGCTAAAGTCGCCCATGGCGTAGATCCTATCATCCAACTCCTTATCCGAGTTGGCCTCCCTCAAGAAGCACGATCGTTCACGCTGTGGCCCAGGTAGAGTCAGCGACGTCTTGTAAGACCGAATTTTGCTCACCAGTTGGCTATTGTTATGGTGGTAAAAGCGGTATTGTACATTATTCAAGAAGAGGCCGGCCTTGAAGAAGCGGACTAGGTACTCTGTGGTGATCTTCGGGGGATGATCGGGGAAGCGGAAAGAGCGTTTGACGCCCAGAAGAATGAATTTGGTCGGATCGTCGGCGTGCAGGATACGGTTTGAAGAGATTTTGTCCGTATCTAGCACGATACCTTGGTCCGAGAACGTTATCTTGAGCATCTTCTCCCTACGCAGGTGAGGAGACATATAGCTGTGTGGAATATTGAATTTCCATTCTTCTTCCTTGGGAGTGTCCGCAGAGCGCTCCCGAAGAACGAGTGGCTTCAGTCTCATCTTTCTCTTGACACTGCTGAGGGAAGTCTGCACAGCAAGGTCAATCGATAAGGTGGAAGGAAGGAAAGGGACCGTGGGATGGGCGCCTAAATCAAGAATGGTTAAATAGGGCAGAGGGCATTACGAAATCCGCAGCTTTGTCCTTGCTTCCAACTGGCAGCATGAAGAAAGTTATCTACATCATCGGTCCATCTGTGAGTATGAAACAGCCTTCAGCGCCCACAGAATCCTGACGTTGCGCCCAGTCCACTGGAAAGACGACTCTCTGCGGTGCGCTAGCCAAGAGGCTAGGGCTCGAGAGCGCCGCCTATGTCAGGGAAGTGGCTCGACGAATCATGCTTGAGAAAGGCTACAGCAGGGATACCGTCGCAAATCTACAGATGCAGATTGATATCATGGAAGCGCACATCAGGGATGAAGAAATGGCACTGGCGGTCAGCGACGTGGTAGTCTGCGATAGGTCGGCCATGGACCCTATCGTCTACGCCATCCTGACATCGTCTTCTCCGAGCGAAAAGGAGGCACGCCAGGCGAAGCTTATCGGGAGCAAGAGCTTCCAAACAGCCTTGGCACGGTATAAAGAGAGTGGGATTGTCATCGTGTTGTTGGCACCAGTGGGCGATTGGCTCGTGGACGACGGAATCCGCTTAACCGAGAACCAAGAAGAGTGTATGGCTGTCTTTCAGCAGTTGTTGGAGGACCTGGATCTTCCCTATAGGGTGCTCGGGGCTGACTGTAGGTTCCTCCTCGAGAGAGTTACTGCTATCATGGGCTTCTGTCGCATGTAGACTGCCGTGAAGGTGAGTCACTGCAACGGTTTACTGGAAAAAGATACACTTACGGCTGTCCTAGAATCCCAGTTGCGGTGCTGCGCATAATATGTAGACTCCTAACCCTGCGGTACCCATCTAAATGCCATAGTCGGAACCCCTTCGTGGTGATGTACCCTTTCGAGTTGACGTACGACTTGGACAACAATCTATCTTTATCTCCGGTGAAGAAGCCCTCTCCACCAGCACACAGGGCAGCTTCAGATTCTTCAGAGCATCGCGATCGGCCTCACGACTTGCTGGATCGCGCCGCTGGACTGACCTCCAGGTGTCCCGAGACAGAATTTCTAAAAACCAAATGTAGCAGAGTCCAGAATTGCCCGAAGGCACACAGTTTCATAGCTCAGGAAATCCAGCTTACTGACCTAAAGGAGACCTTTGTCAAAGGTATGTGGCCGTAGAGGACGAAAGGGCTCACTTCGTGTTCCACATGGAGGACAAGGCTCAAGACGCGCTCCTGACAAAGATTCGACAAATAATCCCCAATTTAATTACATAATCGACGCTCGCTAACCTGGCTGAAGCAAGCGTGTGCGGCGTCTTGCAGGTTCTTCCTGTTGCTGCCATGACCTTCATGTTCTGTAGTGCTCATGTGCGTGTTTATCGTCTGGCTTTGGGTTTGGGGACCTCAAGACGGCCACATAAAGTCCCGCCTGCGGAAATTCGCCTTCTTTAGGACCTAAATCCGGACACGAGTCCCCAAACCCCCTGCAACGCGAGTTACGCGACCCAATGCGAGTAAGTCAAAATCGCCTCAACAGTCCGAGGCTACGAGCTAATAACGCGGCTCTCTAGACTTGAGCGATACGAATATCGTTAACCAAAGAGCATATGTTTCTCGTTAGCGGGGTTCCAGCCGCGGCTTTGGGAGCCGTCACTCCGTGTCCAGGTGGCCTGGATGGGGCCTTCTTCGGCCACGAGAGCGACCTCCAAGGTCGTCACATACCTCGTATATCCATCCTCGATGATCTTCGCTATGTCGATCATTGAGGTACGTTCACGGTACCACCTATCACTGGTGTAGTAGATCACCAGCATCGGTCCCATGACCGCGTCACCTCCGCCCCGTGCCTTCCGTGACACATCGCCCACCTCTTCTTGCTGGGGCGTATCTCCTTATCGCGGTCACGCGAACCACTAATCTCGTTACGCCATCCTCGTTTAGACCCTTCTAACGCTGTTATCTCTGCACCCTCAGCCAAAAAGCTTTGATCTATCACACCTCTCGCCGCTCAGATGACCCGGAAAGTTGGTCTGGAGACCTCATCACCTGGGCGCTCAGCTGGTTCGAAGGGTGTTCAGCTGGTCGGGCGTCGAGTTATTCGGGGCATAGATTAGCCACAAGGTGGTTCTATTCGGAGTATAGGATCTGGTGACTGAGGTGGTATAAGAAGGGTGCTAGGGAGAGGGGTTCAGGATCCTTTCCCGCCCTTGATTCCCCGCCTCCTCCCTCTTCCCGCCTGCATTTCTCTCATTCCCTTTGTTTACGTCTGTTTCCTCTGCTGGATAGTGATGGAATGGGGGGTCTATCAAGATAACAAAGTGGAACATGGGCCGGGACGGGGCGGATAATTCGTGCGTTGGTTTATCTCATCGCGTCTGCCCGCGATCTCTGCATACGGTCTACGCCGACCGCTCTTGGGTGCTCGACAGCGTCTAGTCTCCCACCCAGCTCAATATACCTTCGGATCCTACCCACCCTTTGGATGACCCTCCGACATAATCGCGCCCTCGAAGTCAATAGGTTCCATACCACTTCCATTCTCGCCGTTCCCCACCGCACCACCTCCATCCAACCATCCCATCGACTGCGCATCCCATCCAAGACGTCTTCACCGCACATCGCACACCACGGATGCATTGCCCATACAAGTACGCATTCAATCCATCCAATCCAATGATTCCAATCCCTTTTCGAGCCTGGCGTGTCCGACTCGGACTTTCGGGTTTGCATTGAGGAAATCAAGAAGGAAGCCACAACATTGTTGCCGTCGGCTCTTTCCCGTCGTCTGGGTCGACGTTCCTCGATTGGTGCAAGCTTCGAAGTCTCATCTCCTTGTCCACCTAACCCGAATTCTCAGGAGGTGGGGTCGAATGCGGCGTTTGGCAGTTGTGGATAAGGGTGGATGGGAATCGAGTGAGAGGGTGCGGGTTGTGTGCGGGAGGATGTCGGATGACGAGCCGGGTGCGGTCTACCCCATACCCCGCATCTACCTCGCGTAACCTTCTTTGACGCGCGTCTTGTCGGTTAGCCATGCGCTCGGCGTCGTACTTTGGCCGACGATGTCATCGACGACGCGTACCTGCACCTTCTGCGTCCCTCCAACGAGTGTGCGCGCAGGCCCCTATCGCACGTTCCAGCAGGGAATCCATATCAGATATCCAATCTAGGGCTTCCGATTTCGCAGGATCTCAACGTTCCGACGCTTCCATCGTTCTCCCTCACTCGATTTGGTCTCGCATCTGTCAACGCCGTTGGATGGAGCTACCGGCGTTCCATCGACCTTACCCCGCACCCGGGTCTCCTCCAATCCCGTTCTGCGCAACAGGTTCCACTGGTCGTCCTTGTCTTGGGTTCCATGGTGGACCAGGAGAGCATCCAGTCCGTGTGGATGCTCTGCTGGGCCACCATCGTGTTACTACGGTCAATGGGCGTCTGAGCCCTCTCACCCGCCGAGCGTCTCTTGGATCTACTGGAATCCGGACCTTCTGCGAATCTAGGAAAGTCTCGGCGAATTGTATCGGAGCCCGACATACCCTCGCGGCACAGTCAGTCCGGCACCGGCTATCCCTCCTCAAGTCCTTGTCCTTGTGAAACCTCTTCGGAATAGGCGCGCAAAGGTCCCCGGGGTCCCGTCTTCCCCACCGCTTACCGTCTGGCGGCCGCCTTCCCCGCATTTCCATTTCAAATTCGTTTCCGTGCTTGGCGAAGGCGCGGGTGTTTTCTGCACGAGCCCCTGTCTCTTGGTTTCACTAGCTTGCAAGGCTCGAGGTGGATTGGGCTGCAATTGGGCTTCAGGCGTGCTCATGGGGGACCGGACTCGATGGATGTCAGTGGCTGAGTGAAGGTGAAGAAGCCCGGCAGCTCTCATGCATTCCTCAAACGGCACAGACGTACTCCGCTCACTGGGACGGCCTTCGCAAGTAACGGACTCCACGACGTCCTGGGCTCCTCGATCTGGCGCCGCGTACGAGGTGTGCGGTAAAGTATAAGCCCACTTCCCCATTGCAGGTTTCGCGGAAATGTGTGCTGTGCTTATCGATGATATGGTATCCCATACCGTCTTCCAGCACAGCTCGCACGATGCCGAGTTTGCGATGACCGCGTATCGTGCCAGTGGTGGTAGCGCTCTCTGACTTCCCGCCATCGTTCAAAGAATTTCTCTCAATTGGGACCTTTCACTACCCAGGCTCGACGTGTCCTTTCTGATACGTTCTTCAATACTCTTCTATTCATTGGTCCAAACGACCCTCAGAAGAACTAACCCGATGAAGGTGCCTCGAACCCAAATCGTTCGACTAAACCTAGTCGGAACACCGCGTCCCTCGTCAATCGCCACAAAATGAACCTAAAATGAAATTCCCTCATCCTACTTTCCCCTCATCGCCTTCGTCCTCACACCCTTGTACTCGAGATGTACTAGTCTCATCATCGCAGTGACTCACGCGTCACTCACCCACCCCCGTCCTGTCAATACTACGCCGATGAGCTACTATGAACTATCAGAAACTAGTGACAGTTAATGTTGTGGCGGCGGGTTTCAAGCGGGGTTTACCCAGCCTTGCTGTGGGTGGTGTGGGGGTGGAGCGCGACGGCGCCGTTGGAGCGTCTCAGGGGTATTCGGAATTCCCCTTGCTGTGCCTCGAAATTCAATCAATACTTTAATTATATGTTTAGCGTTTATTTTCTTCTTCCGGTACCGGGCTGAGGAACGCGAAGGGGGTGCGTTGTGTGGAGCGTCGACGTCGGAAGGCGAAGATCGTCGTCGTCCAATGCATGAAGGGACGCTAGGATGAAGCTTACTACGCTCGGGCACTTGCACTGGGACATTTGTTGATCTTCCGACGACATCGCTCGAAGTTGCATTATTAGGACCCTGATTTTCACCCATTCAATTCACAAAATCACCCCGAAAACGCCATCGGAACGAATACGGCCTCCCGCTCGCGAGCGCTTATTTACCGGTGCCTCGTGTTTAACGCGTGTTTTCCGTCCAAACCATTCAATTAAATCTAATCTAATTGAGTGCGCAGCCGGGCGTGGATTATGGTGGGATGGAAGAGAACGGATGGTACTAGGTCCAGAGTGCTCGTCTCTGCGCTGCCTCTCGTTCGAAGTCATTAGATATTACAACCTGTACTGTAACAGTGTCACTCTATAGCTCGGCATTTACACCACTTAGACTTCTCACTGGAAGTACTGGGTAGTGGCTTTTGGTACGATCGCGTTGCTCGCACGTACGCCGAGGACTAACATGAGGTTTCGGAGTGTTGTGTCAAAGCGTGCCCTAAATCTGCTGGGGCGGTGAATTCGTGCCCCAATTCGTCTGCATCAAATTTAAACGCGATATCTGGAATTTCGATCCATTGGGCGCTTACTCCCCGTGTTCCCTGCTTTCGTCCAATTCGATTCGATCGCCTCGTGCTCATCGTCCTGAGACTAGACGCCACCTGGCTCCTCCTCCTCCTCCTCCTCCTCTACCAGTCTTTCACTGAGTACTTCCGTACTAGTACGATACGAAGCTCTACCCAGGATTCTACTCATCGCTCGATCGTTGTGGTTATGGATCATTTCTTTCCTATAGACCGCTTTCCTTGCAGCTTGCCATAGGTATCGCCTGTGGATTAAACATTTAGCTCGTTCGTTCGTTCGTTCGTTCGTTCGGTCAGATTAAAGTACACGTACACCGGACACGAGCCTGAAGCGTGTCAAAGCGTGGCAGCCAAGTTGTAGGTGCTCCGCTAATTGGCGAATATCGGGAACGCGATTGGGCGCTTAGTCCCCTCATTCGTCCAATTCGATTCAATTCGGTCGATGCCTCGTGTTTGCAGTCCTGAGTCTGGACGCCACCAGACCCCTCCCGTCCATCCTTGCTCCTTCCCCTCGGGATATTTTGGGAGCCAGAGTCCTACTATCCTCGTCTACAGCCTCGTTTTATCTCCCACATCGAGTACACGCCGCTAAGTGCATGCAGGTCTCCCCACCTCCCTCGCGCTCTCTGAGGTAGCGTGAAAAATGCACACGCATGCGTCCATAGCGCATTCCAGATTTCAGCCAAGCCTATCCTGTGCAGTACAGCTACTACGTACCCCAGATTCCTCGATCGCTACGATCGTATCGTATCGTGACTTGAAATGGGAGGAGGGAGGTGATTTCATTTCCAGCGGCACGGAACCAGAGTCGTTCATGTTGAGGTTGAGGGTACGATCGGTACCCCAGATTTTAATACATCCCCCCCTCTACTCTTCTCCCGAAGGCTGAGGCCCTTTTCGATTCGCTGAGATTTCCCTCCCGCTGAGGTACATGATAAGATTGGGAAGAGGATACGGAAACGTGGGTCGGGCTGGGAAAGGGAATCAGTGGACTGCTGGGCGAGGCCTAGAGTAGAGTTGCTTTGCTTTGTGCGAGCCCTCGTGTGAATGAGAGTGGGAGAGTGGGAGAGGGAGGGAGTGCACTAGATGGTGGGAGAGGTTGTCTTTTTCCCTTTTTCAG
>JANDKE010001077.1:0-12259 GCA_027627275.1 Coprinellus aureogranulatus
CGTGGACACTTCTCCACCCTCACCCAACGTCTGATTCATCGGGCGCTTAGAGGTGGTGCATCGAGGGTTCGGTGAGTCCTGGACTCCGCTTCGTCATAATCGCGTACTGACTCCCCTCAGGCTGGACGAATAAGGCATGCCCGCCGACTTCTTNGNCNATCTGCCGCCNAGNTTGTGTCTCANTNNNTGACTTCGCGTCGGCCTCGAGGTGCGGAGTAGTACAGTTTCTGNATTGCGTTCGATGACTCTGACAGGCTTGAATAGAATAGATGACGACCTGGTTGCATCATAATTCAGGGTCNAGTGAAAGNATTCGTTTGGGCTGGCAGGCNGAAACGTAAAGGAGTGGGGTGTGGCTACGGGCACCACTGCCGATGCGTCGCCTTGGGCAAGTCATGGGGCGTGAGGCGTGNACGCTTGGGCCAAGGCGAAAAGGTATATATACCCCTTNGCCTTCGCNGGATTTCAGCATCAACAACCCACCAACTCATCCCTACTCAANCAANTCAACTCGCTTTTATCAACCATGTCTCGTANGTTTCGCCCTCTTTCCTGGNCGTTTGTTCTCCGCTGACGACGNGTTTTCCTTCNNTCNNCAGAGGAGAAAGATCAGGGCAACGTCATCCGTGGCCTCAAGGCTGCCATCAACAACCCCAACGTCTCTGAGGAGGCTAAGCAGCGCGATCGCGAGAGGCTCGAGGAGTTCGGTCAGGATGTCGCTTCTACCGGCTCTCATGCTCGTTCCTCCGGCCCTTCCGGCCACTCTGCCAAGTCCGGCCACGACACCACTGGCAGGCCCGAAGGTATGTGTAGTGTTGCTTCCACCTATCTTCTGTGATTCTGATAGGCACCTGTCGATTAGGCTCTCGCGGAGTCGGCCTTGGGCCTGCTGACGATAGCGAGGGTCCCAACCAGCACCGTGTCGCCGGCGGTTATAAGGCCACCTTGAGCAGTGAGTCTCCAATCACAAACCTCCTCTTACTTACCTTTCTAAATCTACTTTTTCAGATCCCAGGACTTCCGACGAGGCTAAGGCCCACGCCGAGAGAAGCTTGCTGAGCTTGAGCAGTAAACGCCTTACTTTTCCGTCTGGATACCGACATCAATGTAAATTGTACTACTAGTGTATAAACCCCATGGACGCTCTCCGCGCGTGTTCTCTTCCTCTCGATCTTGCTCTCTCTTTGAGTTATCTTTCGTGTGAAGGCGGGGGTATTTGCCCCTGTTCTTCCACCGCTTGTGGGGCCTTGTGGGGCCAATTCTCTCATCACCTCTCCCTGCTGACCTTCCTCTGAAACCAAGCGCTCACGATATAAGACGAGACATTTCAACTTGATTCGAGTCAATGTGAACTCATATCCTTCATTGATGGACCCTCCACTTGCTGCAGTACTCGAGTATCATCACACAATTCATCCTCATCCAATGTCTCGTAAAGCGCCTGTCTCGTCTTCTTATTCCTGTACGCCGAGTTATTCATGACAAGTTTATGTGCCTGAGGTATCGTAGCAGACAAAGCGACGAACGGAACTGCCCTCCGAGTCTCTCATGCGCTCGAGGACTCGGTGAACGAGCCAAGCGGTTTCGGGCGAGCAAATCAGCGCGGCGTTGATATGATTGAGAGGATGGGTGAGGAGTATCATGAGCAGAAGTGCCAACTTGGCACAAAAATGGTTGCGGTGGGGGAAGTGTACAAGAAATCGCCGAACCGCGCGAAAGGGAGCGAGCTTCCGCCGAGCGTGCTCGCTGCTTTCTGCCTTATTTGAGGAAGGTGCAGGACCGATCCTCCGACCTGAGCTCGCGACCATTGAGAAAGGGAGAAGCGGAAAGCTCGAACGGGTGATGGTTTACCAGGACGTCGAAAGAAGGAACTCCTAGAATGAAGAGGCAACGATTTCACAACTTTGAAGATTTCTGGGCTGTTGCAGCTCGTTGACTGTGCTTTAGACAGTGACATATATCTAGATCTTCTATGTCGTTCAATGAAATTGCGAGTGGAATACTTCGAATGGCCTGCGGTGGTTCGGTGTCATCAATCGCTTCTATATAGTCCCGAATGGGGCGCCTAAGTTCAAGTTGACCTTAGCATAGTCATAGTCGTAGCAAGTGCTGTGGAACTCGAATGGTACATGGTTATCGCCAATGTTCCTTTCCCCTCACTTCTTGGCGGGTTCATGGTGGTTGGTCTAGACGTGTAGAGACAGAGTGCCCTGAGAGAGGCAGGTTGCGGTCCTCAGGCTTGTGGAGAATAGACTGTGAGTAGTCAAACGCAGTGATCATTGGGTTTCCTCCAACACCCACGTCTAAGCAGACTTGCTCTCGTGAATCCGGGGTAGGATTATGCTGCGATGAACCGTCATGTGGTTGGATTTGCTCCGCAGGCAACAAGTAGTGTGGAAACGTCAACTCCTTCCGCTGTCCTGCTGTTGGTTCCGTGAGTGTATGGCTGAGGTGCGACCATCCACTGTCGTAGCAGCCGCGCGCCAATCACCCATTACGTCTCCTATGTACCTCCAGTTACTTATCCTTCTTCACGGGGGCCACTGCGAGTGGTGGCCCAGACTTGGAGGTTGCATACTCCTGATGAAATTCTAAGTTTCAGCGCAACGGGAAAACTTTCGGCGCAAGTAAGAACTCTTGAATCGGATACAGACATCGCGACGTCTGAACGAAATGACCAAGAGGCTTCTAAAAGATTTCGCGACTTATGAAACCGAATATATAACAAGGACTATTGAATTTTGTTCAGTCCGGTCCCTCATATGCCACCAGCGCCGAGGCGCTCACAAGCATCCGGATATGTCATTTGCAGGTATTTTACCCCCTCTTCGGCGGCGTTGCTTCGAGCTTCACCCACAGTGGGACCGCTTCCAAATCCGAGATGCATCGGGAAGCCAGTACCCCGTGGCAATGGTACGACTGAATGGCATGAGCCGTCTACTGGTGGGAGATGAAGGCCAAAACACACCGCTGCATATCGCCGAGTACCTAGAGGCAGGCGGTTGGGAAGGGATTTCTTGGTCGTGATATTCCAAATCAGCTACCGTGCCAAAGAGCTTGTGGGTCATATTACGCAGACGAAATAGAAGGTTCTGCGGTGGGTGGGGAGCGCCTTGTGGGCCATAGGGCTGCCCATTGGTCGATGTACGGAAATCTGCTCCTGATAATGACCCAGTAGATACTCAATTTCTGGTTAGAGAGCTTACCTGTTTCTTCAGCTCCTTGAGCGGGTGAACCAAAGATCTTCGAATTCGAACAGGCTGTAGACACCTGGGTCGATGGATATTAGATGATGGTGCCTAATCATGCAAGGGGACAAACCGTTTCCTTCACTCGAGGTGTTGGACGTGACACATCGTTACCGTTGCGGACGCCTTCATTCTGCCCAGATGTCGGCGCGCGACTGCTGCTGCATTCGGTCCTTCTGAATGCCGTTGGAGGAAGGCCAGACCTGACGGGAGTCGCGATTCTTACCTCCTCTGTACAAATTCAAAGAAGATCACTGGCTCTCACCGTCACGAATCACGACGGTACTAGTGTTGCAAAGATCCTCGAAGACGCTTTCCATCGATTCTTTTCAGAGAAAGAGATTTAGTATTTCTTCCCCAAAGACCCGCAAGGAGACGACTATCACCGTGCCAAGTGGCCCTGTTGCATTTCCCAAAGGCAAACCGCCAGTCATCATCGTGACTTATGGCTACCTCTGCTCCAGTCTGGATCAGGGACGTCGACAATTGGTATGTAATGTCGGGCGCTCAATGTCAATACTTCACCCACCTCATTCAAGAGCATACTGTTGATCACTTCGCAAGGATCATATAACTGCTCAGAGGGAAGGTCCAGCTAGAGAGCAAACACCAAGATGGGGCCTGTACGCACCTCCGCGCGGTCTGTAGGAAATCCATCAACTCGCCCACCTTCAAAGTCTATTTCGGATGGATCAGAATGGAGGGTGATTTCGTCGCAGAACTCAACGGAGCACCCTCTTTCAACTTCATGCATGCTCTCGTAGCCCCTAGACCCCATTGATTGCCGTCCTGTCCTAGCGTGATCATCTTCACCATGTCTGTCTTCCATCGGGGTAAACGGCGAATAATGCTCGAACCTAGAATCAGCATCTCCACTCATGTGCCACCCATTTTCCTCTATGCCCGAGTCGCAATCGCTGGTCGATCGAAGGGTGTCTTCGGAAAATTCAGAGGGCGTGCCTGAGTAGCTATAGCCTAGTGTCGGTTCCTTCCTCAACTTTTCCACAAACTTGCGAGAGAATGTAATATTGAACCCCCGAAGAAACAGGGTCTGATTTTCGACCTGCCTGCCTTCCGTGTACGCGCTTCCTTTAGCTTCTGTGGGCCCCCTTTCCTTCCAATCATACACAGGTATTTGTTCCCGCCGACCTGACGCCCTTGAAATAATTTCAGTGTCGCCGATGTGCACGAGCCGGACTAGTCTCTCATCGACGGATGATGGGAGGTCGCGATATGCAGCAAGCGCCCAGCTGTCACTTTTCATACAGCTCGTGATAACGTAGAGGGATTTGTCGGGTTGGACGCCCATGGTGCACTCTGCATATCGGTAGAGATGTTCTGCGTATTTCATGATGCATTCCTGAATCGACATAAGGTGTGTCGCTTCGGTAAGGCTGACAGGCGAGGTGACTGCGAGCATTGCACCTTGCTGGGAGTGGCATGTGAAGCTGAAGGCCGATGTTCGCCTGGAAATAAGCGAGAGTAAGAATTTATACAGACGGAAGCAAGCAGCGTACCATGAACCGTCGGGCCGCAGGTGTACCGTTGGGTCCGAATGCACCCCATGCGAGATGGCATCCCCCGCATCGAGTGAGTTTTCGGAGCGGACGATACCGCACTTGGGCGCATGGTATAGATCAGGTGGGGTATCGTCACTACCACTGAATCCTGTTTGGGTATTGCGGATAGCGTCTTCATCGTCCCAAAGGTTGAATATCTTGTTGAAGCCATCTCCAGCTGTGAAAATGCCCACATCGCCTGGTTGGACACCACTCGCTTTGGACAGCGCCGATGGCTTGGGTTGCCAGCAAGGTAAACCCTTGTCTGAAGCTAGACTGAGACCCCGCACGTATATTTCCGCGTTGGAAAGTTCGTGCGAGTCGACGGCTGACTTGTAGAAGTCCGCCACGGACGACTAGGTGATCGTACATTGACTGCCATCCTCGGAGAAGAAAGCGCGACATACCAGCTTGCAAGTCTCTTCTTTACTGTGACCGCTAAAGATTCGGGCAATTCGCTGCAGCGAGCCATCCTGCGGTTCCCGGGTCTTGATTGAGAGTGGGGGGCGCCGAGCAGCTGCGGAAGCACCCCCAGGTTCTATGCCAGATCCCGCGAAAGTGGTTCTTGTCGGTCCAGGAAGCACGGGGCAGTTGACAGTTATCTTGGTCGAGTACATGTTTCCGTTGACATGCGAGATGTCAGTGCCCTCGAGTGATTGGGCCTGTCCACCAGAAAAGAAACTTGGGCCGCTGGTAGTAGGGCCTCCGACAGCCTGAAGCATCAGAGAGTCAAGATCGAGCAGATCGGAGGAGGGTTAGAGCCAGGGGTCTAGGATTTAAGACCTCAGCGCTAGGGCGAGACGGGCGAGTTTAATAGAACATGCGAGGCACCCAAAGTTGGGAGTCATGTGAAGAGAAATGAGGCTGTCTCCAACCAATATAATGAACACAGACTCGGCCCTGATAAACAGTGAACCCAATGCAAGTTCACCCCTTGGGCTCAACAACGAGGGAGAGGCGTGAGTGCTTCAGCCTATACTGTGTCGTTTACATCTGTTCGCAGAGGGTTTGAACTTGATGGTCAAGCGCAAGTGAAGCGTTCAACTTCAACGAGCCTCAGATGACACTCAGGCTGGCAAAAATGGCACAGCCACTTCTCCCAGGCTCAGCCTGTGCAGTGGACAGCACACTTCAAGCTTCGATCGCGAATTCAGGTGTCTTCTTCCTTCGTTTACCACCACACCCACCTCATCCTGCCCAGTCGAATCCAGTCAATATGGGTATCATGAGAAACGAAGCGATAGCTTCCATGGCAGTAAAACGTGACACTCGTGAAGGGTCTCAACAGCACCGGTATCACAGCTCTGCTATGCCAATTAGTCACGGTCTAACACCGGATTGGGCGCTCGAATAAAGACGCAGATCTGACCTTTCCGATACCTGTGGAAGAGCCACAACCTTGACTGCGTGTTCCCCATATCCCTTATCTCCGGCGCCCTTCAGATGCTCCACCTCAAGAGCGCTGCCCCAGGCCCCAGTATGTTTGCCGGGGCCCACCACCAGTCGTTTGAGAACGGTGAGTTCAGGGTTGCTGGTCGGGACATGTATAATGTCCCAACGGTCAACGTGAACATCCATACACCCTCAAGCGGCCCTCTCGTACAAAGTCGACCGAGGTTCAGTTTGGTCAGGGCGCCTCAAATCCCGCCATCTCCACCCGGGTCGCAGGAAGGATCTGGAGGTGGTCTATGGCGATTTTTGAGATCACGGTCATCTGGGCGCGGAAATCGGGCTCATGACGAACCAGGGAGACACATTCCTACAGCGTCCCCAAACGATAGCAGCAACTCAAATACAGCGCAGGCTATGCGGTCAGCGGTCAGCGACTCGGCGGGGGATGATTTCACCATCGTACGTATATTGAACATGACTGCAGAACAGTGACGACCTCTCACTATCCTTGTAGTCACCTATTGAAGAGTTGGATGCCCTGGACCTCGACCCGCGGGATCTTGGCAACGCGGAAATATATGTGCGAGAGCTATCATCGAACAAGGGTTTGGCGTGCTGGCAACCAAAGCCCATGCGACGGTTTTGTGGCCCACAAGGTATCGTTCCCGGAGATGTCGGGACTTTCTCTCCAGAGGACGGATTTATGAAGACCTTCAACTTGTGGGAAGACATAGCATCCATTCGAGCAAGCGGGAAGACTGATCACGATAGACTCTTCCAACCGCCTGAGCGGGATATCGCGTGCCACGAGAACAACATGCGTGAAGGGGATACAGTCGTCGAAGGCGCGGTTTCCGATACTATTGTGTCCGCGTCGGGGGGAGAAAGGTGTGCAATACTTAAGCTCACTATCCTCTTCACTGCTGCTAACCCTATGCAGGCGCACATCGACATTCCAATTTCGTTGTCACTCTCCACATGGGGCTGTCCTCGCTCTGACTTCCTCAGCCGACTTCACCAACGCTGTTCACCAGATTGAACTTCGCGACTGTATCATACGCCACGCAGAGCTTCTTTACAGGCATTCAGAGAGCATTCGGAGGATTGGCCATGAGGAGTCTCTGTACATCGTCACTGGCTGCCTGAAGAGTGATAGCTGGGGGATTGCGGCATACAAGAGACCCATGGTGGAGCCCGACAATTTGCTTCAGCTGGTCCATATCGGCTGGGATAAAGCACCAGACCCAAATCCCATCTACGCTTGGACACGGAGGGGAACCTCCGAGGCAAAATGTGGCGAGAGCGCAGATGCGAAACGAATGAAGGATCAAAGTCTCTTCCTCAGAGGCTTCAAGCTTTCTTTCTCGCAGAACTTTAGGATGAGGGTTAGGGAAGAGACCCTGCGGGGTTCGCAAACTCATTCTCCAGATGGCGGTTTATCTGGGAGTCGAGGTTCCGAAAGCACAGGTGGAGGACATCAGGGAAATAGTGGAGGGCATAATACGAGCAGAGGAGGGACAGGCGCATCCGGGTCCTTCTTTGGCAGTGGTTCGAACGGATATAGTCGCGCCTTTGAGCCTGCTGGAGGCATACGCGTCGAGGAATTCCCCTCTAACCGCCCTCAGGTGCGCATTATGATAGGATACACTTTTAAGGTGTCGGCTAACTGAGAATCTCTTCTCTCTTCCCAGGTGTATCATCCTTGCGATTCTATCAATGCGTTCTTGTTGGATAGTGTAAGTCGCATTCTCGACCTTCAACTTCAAACCAGATCTTGTCATTGACACGCTTGTAGACTGGGGTAGATATTGCACTGAGCCACGATGACGATTGGCGCTTCCACCACCGCAAGTCGCAGACCTGGAATGGTAGGACTCTCCGTTGAGTGCTAGCTCTTCCATTCTTGGCTGATCCTTTTAAAACAACCAGGCTTTATCCGTGAGGTTCTGAGTAGCATAGTGAAGTCACGCTCAATCTCCGTCAGTAATGGTGAGTTTAGGCACGCCGTCCCTTGTATACCGCTCATACCAAATCTGACGATGATCATCAAGGTGTAGCATTTGTAGATGAGGACGCTCCGTATCGGGCCCGCTCAGAGGACATACTATTTTCCGTGTTCCTGGATTGCAATGCTTCCCCGGTCCGGACAGCTTGAATCATGGTCAGTACATGGCCTACACTCCTCTCCGAACCAGCACTGAATTGGAACCATGGTTAGGTTCGATGTGGAAGTGTTCCGCTTCACCACTCCACCAAGCTGGTCTCCTGCTCCGTTACCAACTGATTTACACCTAGAACCTACATTCGGTCCTCTTCGAGCAGATGAAGAAGGGGATCTCAGTATCGCCTGTGAGTGCCCTCTGGCCAGTTACGTGGCAAGTTAGATTGACGTGGCGTCACGGTCGTCCACAGTCCAGAGGTTCCTCACATTCGAATTGATGGTGCGCGGTATTCGAAGTGTCACAGGGAGCGCTATGATTTTCTATGCGGATGACCCTGATACCACGGCGGTGTGCAGAGGTCTCGGGCAACTGGTTACCCTATCCAGTTCGAGCAATTTGCTCGAGTGCTCTCCCGATCCTACCTTGGTTGTCTTGTCTGCAATATGGCATCGCCTACGAGTGTGGGATGTTGTCCTCGAGCGTATGTTCGTCCGTATACTGGCACTGGCGAGACAGTACGAGCTCAGGCCTCTGCATGTGTACTATCAATGTCCCCCTTGCGACATGGTTACTCAAGAATTGGAGGCCATTGACGCAGCTCAGGAAGAGTTTGAAGCCCTCCTGGAGGACCTTAGCCAAGACTTGCCTTTCCCCAATCCCTGTGATCAAGATAATGGGGCAGCCGTGGAGAGATCCGCGTTCCTCAACCAGGAATGCGTCAGCTTACATGACGAACTCTCAAGACTGCGGTCGATCCTGCACTTTCAGGGAGCCTTGCTAAGTCGTCTCTTTGATTTGGTAAGGGATAAAGATGTTGGTCAGTGATGCCATACTGACATTTATTGGCTTACATGATTAGGTTGCAGACCTTCCGCGCCGCGTTCCGGGTGGACAAGCAAACGCGACTGGCCGTCTGCCANCGACAGCCGCTGATACCCAGGAANCNCATATCAGCCCACATGAAGTACTGCANAGCTGGTATGAAAANCAGCTTTCTTCACNTTCTGGTGCCTCCTCGAGCCGAAGCAATGCGAAGNTGNCNCACNGCAGNGGGAGCACCACCNNAAAGTTTCGCTCGAAANGGGACAACCGTGAGTGGGTGAGCTTTCAAAAGNGGNTTCAGGGGTCCGCCTTTGCCCCNCAAAGTGCCCAGAAAATAAAGGAGCTTCATANGAAAGCAAAACANAGTCTCCGCCACCACAAGGCTCANGACGGGGGCACCCTTGAAGCTTTNTTACNTTTGGCAGCTCAACTTTGGAAGGGCGGNATAAAGATGGCAGAGAAAAGCNATAATGAGGACGCCTACGTGCTGTTCGCACAGGCATATGNCATCCTGACNAAATGGGTCCCAGAGCATGAACAATACGGNGCAAGGCTGAGTGAAGATGAAAGGNTGAACTTGTTCANGGTGAGTACCATGCGGNGGCTCGTTNTACTGTACTTGCGTTCTAGTTCACTGAAANTCAATGTGCTCTACAGAACACTGAGAAGCTCTTCAAGGATGTTCAAGAGATGGAGGAGAGGATAGTTCGTGGCGNNGGGCACTTGGCGACAACGCCTTCGCCTGCTTCTCNCACNGCTACGAATTCAGCTTCGGGAGAGTTTGCTGAAAACGCCACNGGGCATACACTTGCTGAAGTTAGCCAAGAGGAAGTCCTTGCGCTCCTCTCCCGGCGTATACGTATTAGTCAAGTGGAANGTGAGTACTCCACTGCTGCCAGTACGAAGGTNAATGAACGTNCTATCCAGTGGGAAACACATCTGCTCCTTCTTTTAATGAGAGTGGACCTCATGAGNCTGAGAATGCGGAAGAGTACAATCTGTGGTTAGAAGAACAGGCCGATCCTTGCCTCCGGTTGGAGAGAGCAGTCAAACGCGCATTCGGNNCAGCAGCCCAGGTTGATTACAAGTTTTCCNNNACCANGCGTCATCTGCCTGTGNCAACTTCAGNAACNGCACCTGAATACACCGCGACAAGTTTCGGTACGTTGCCNTCTTCTGCATATTTTCAGGCGACTGAACTCGTATTCAGTAAAACCATCAGGTGAACTTGGATTGACTCAGGAGATTTCGACGGGCATGGGAGCGACTACTGAGGGGGCNATTGAGGATGCTGCTAGGCGGGCGTATGCAGCGTTGGGCAATCGTCAAATAACCTCGACGTTTGCGGGCTGAGCTGTGGGTGACGAAATTAACGAATCATGTATCTACCCGAAATTACCGANGGACCCTTTTCACTCAATCAGGTTTGTGATCGATGTGACCACAAANCTNCTACCGTTTATCTCTATCGTAAATTGTTCCCTCAAGATCCCCAACNCCTCACCAAGCANCGCNCATGGGCGCTAGTTGGTCCAAGCGGAAGCAACCCAAATGCGGGCCTCGCGCACGTGGNACAAACATGGTCAAACTGATTTTCTCCGGATCCGAGGTTGCCGCTGGACCACCGGAGGCTTCGCTGTCCGTTCCCCACATCGACCCCCGGCTCNTCCTCCCACCCTAGTCGGTCGTGCGCTCTACAACNCGATACCTCTTCTTCTAAGNACTAGGCAGCCCTGGTAGTCACCGAACTTGATCTATAANTCGCCACGTNAATTGGTCAGTGGATATGACTTGGGCATATTGAATTGNCGCAGAACTCACAAGNNTTATTGNACAGAAGTCATGTTTAGTCTAATTAGGAGGATTTCATATGGGGTGATTCCGCGACCAGACCGACCTTGGGAGGAAGATGGTGAGTCCTGAATCTGNGGCGAACTGTCTGNAGTCCGAGTNTGTCGAGCCCCTTTCCTCCAGATTGGCGGCCTCGGTTCTCNAGGCGGATCATACGAAGGGACGCGTTTCTGACCATTNNTTTCTTCNAATGTGCTGTATCAAACCCAACGATGAACGTTGCACGCTATCCTTGCNTTAACCACTCGATCCTCCGCCCTCTCCCGATCCACTTCGAACTTGTGTCGTCGGCTTAATCTCGCGTTTTCTGNCTGCCAGCAACTTCCAATGCACCTGCCCCAAGAAGGAAGCGCCGATTGAGCTCTACGGAACGCGATGTACGACAAGAAACCGAAGAGCTCGCTCGAGGGAAGAANGCNCGGAGTGGCAGNCAATCTCCGGAGGCAGAGGCCAAGGAGGAAAGGGANACNCCTCTCCCACAGCCNGAGGCGGAGACGANGGANGTCAAAGAAGTNACCAAAGGNGTGAAGGAGGTNGTGCTGGAAGANTNGCCGCAGAAGCCTGNNTCTGAGGNGGAAGAGANNNCGATATCNGAGGANGAACCCACTGTCGCTCCTGAGAGCGTTCCCCTGCCCGAAGGCGGCAANACGGAGCTTGAGGACCTTGCNGATGAAGATGCACCTTCATCGCCAGCAGGCTCGGAAGANGAGATGGNCCNAGAGGATGTGAAGGAGACGGAAGCCACCAAGGNTGTCGANGCACAACCTGCCGANNCAAAGGTGGAAGAGAACGCTTCCACTNCAGTGACCANNGAAGCTACGNCNGAGAAGAAAGATTCAGAAGACCTTGAAGAAAGCAAATCAGAAGAGGAGGCGAGCAAACCGAAAGAGCAAGGTCCGACATCGCCAGCAGAAGAGTGATAACGCTGCCATGATCATNTNTCGCAGCGTGGCCGAAGTGCGCACCCATTGATTCGTTTCGCTCTATCTTGTTTCGATTTCAGCTCATGAATTTGTATGTTTTACTATACCCTGATACCTTTCTTTATTGGTTATATTCTGCTATTATCCGCTCATTTGACACCCTATCTCACTAGCACACTCCCTGTTGTTGTCNTTTAAAGTTATTGCCTTGATGCGGCATTCTGTCTCAGCACACNTACAGCTNNTNNCCATNNCCATACNGCTNGTNNCCATATCCATACNGCTCNCCCTCNNNNCNCAGT
>JANDKE010001078.1:0-17036 GCA_027627275.1 Coprinellus aureogranulatus
TGGAAGCGAGTGTCGATGCGCCGGAGGCAAAAAGGCTAAGTGGCTCGTCTTTGGAATCGACCCGAACCAATGGCCCTGACTCTTTGCCCACGCAGCATAATGCATGACTACGTCCAGGGGTCAGTCAAGCGTCGATGGGCCAAGGGAACGCAACCTGCCGACTTTCGCGAGACCAAATGGGTGTTCAGAGCCGCTGGGAAGCACCGCAAGACGAATACACGATCACTATCCTGCCTTGGAGTGCTCGTCTGTTCAAACCCCGATTGTGCCATCCCGGTCCGCCCAAACACAGACAAAAGTGCTCGCACAGGTCAATTAGACGGTAACTGTACTGTCTGTGGTGTTGAGGGACTCGTCCACCTCACATGCGACGCAACAATGAAGTGGAACGACAACCTTGTGGACGACGATGGGAATGAATGGGTCATTTTCGAGCACAATGGGACCCACAAGCACCCACGGCCGCCTGCAAGCGGCCTTACTTTGGCCGAAAAAACCGTGTTCGACCAGCAAGTTCAGCGAAATCCTGACGGTACTGCGCTGGAGCACCGAACTGGCAGCCTTCCAGGATCTAGGCCTGCTGCAGAGATAAGCGACCACCTGGCTGATCCCGCAGTAATGCGCTACGAGCTCGCACAGTCGCAAGCTCGTCAGGGCATTGCTGCAGTGGTTTCGCAGAAGGGAGAACTCTCGCTTCTCAAAAGGATACGCGCCTTGAACGAGCAGCTCGGAGAAATGTGGCTTGTCGATTCCGGAATATATCCAGAAGGCTTCTTCGTCTTCCAATCAGACTTCATGAAACGAGTCCTAGAGTCCACCGTACAGAAATGGGCGACCGACTTAGAAGAGTCTCCAGCGGCAGGACGGCTGGGTCTTGTGACAGATGGAAACAATAGCTCCTTCAAAGACGGAGTTCTTGTAACAACCTGTGCTTTCTACAATAGACTCAAGGCGTGGGTTCCCGTTCTCTTTACACTAATCCTCGGCGAGAATGAGGCCCACTATCGCACTCATTTTCGGAATCTCTTCAAAGTTATCATAGAAAAGGTCAAGCGCGACCACCTACGATTCAAAGCCGAGTTTTTTCTAAATGTATGTATCTCCATCACCCTTGATATTCCAGGCTGAGTCAGGCTGCCCGTTTACGTTGTTTAGGTCATGGACTTCTCTACTGCCCAACGTAACGCCCATGCGGAGGAGTACGCTCAAGCTGTATTCAAAACACTTCCAGCACACGAGGCGATGAGTAGTGAGGCCAAGGCTGTGCAAATGGATGCACTTCGAGAAGAAGCTAAAAAGGCAGAAATAGGCTGCGAATTCCACTTCTGGCAGCAGGCTACACGTGTAAAGCAGGACTCGGGACTTGTCGACGTCATTCGTGCTGATGACTTCGAGAGGATCCTGCGGAAAATGGTTTCTAAGAAGACGACGAGCAACGAATTCGACGAAGCAGTTTCGAAGGTCCATACGGACTTTCCGGATGCGTTCAACTGGCTTACCTGGTGGATCCGTCCTTCACATATGGGCATGATCTTTCCAGCAAAGAGTACTGTCGACCCTCAGACCGCCTCTAATACTCCGTCTACCTCTAATGCCGTAGAGCATAGCCATTCTCTTTTGAATCAGGCTTGTGGTACTGGCAACGAACTCGTCGTCGGCGCTGAAAAGGTTTTCAAGTTTGCAAGGAAGTTTGAAAACGAAGATAAAGCGGTTACCTGTAAGTACTCCATTATGTTGCTTCCATGCGATTGATAACACTTCTTCTGTCTAGCCGGTCACTATACCCCTTCCGGTCCTCGGGAGAACCGTGCACCCAAATCGGTCAGGTTCTTTGATAACGATGGGCGAGGCCCGGATACAGCACAAGCTGTCCTAGGGTTGCAACCCGACGCTCTCGGGGCCAGGTTTCACAAGCTCCCGCTGTTCACAACCGCTTATACTTGGCGGTCTCCGAACTCATGCTTTGTTGACAATGGCCTAGAGATTCAATTCCGCTTGTACTGCCTTTGGACAGAGGAGACTCGTGCACGCTGTCGCTCCTTGCTATCAACGGAATGCTTTCTCTACAAGCAGTTAGAGCATTTTGACCGTCGACTGAAGTTAATCGTATCCAGCAAGTCAAAAAATGCGCAGGCAACCGCCCTGTTGAAGCAAGACCTCGCATCGCACCGGGATTTGTTGATGGAAAAGCTCTTTTCGAAATGGAAACCTGAGCTGGATCGACAAAGCTACCAGCCATCCACAATCTGGCTCGAGTCGGCACTTCAGGTATACACTCCTCATATACCTATCATGGACACATATCTCATTGTTCATATAGGACGGCGGTACACCACCCGAAGCCCAAGCGTTCTTCGCCCTGCACAGGACCATTCATTTTGCTTGCCCCAGCAGGCATCGTCATTCGTCTGCAGCATCCCAACCTATACCCGCAATTTACATCAACTTTGGTTATCTTGAGAAGTTGCTGGAGTACGTGAAGCGAACATCGATTGGATTGGGAGACTATCTCGCGTTCCTCCCTCTCTTTGAGAGGAACACCACAGAGCTACATTCTGCGTTCACTTCCCCTCCAAAGTGCTGCACTCCAGAGTGTCCTCACTCTTCTGCTGCTCACAATGTCGACTTTGAATGGCCCCAGATGCTCACAGTGGTGTCGAACCTCCAGGCACAATCAAAGGTCACGAACGAATTGGAATTCAGTTCAACGTTTGAGGTGAAGGATCAAGCTGGCGCTTCCGTCATTTACATGCTGGGTGGAAGAGTGCTTCATCGCAAGGATCACTTCACCAGCGAGCTCCGAATCGGAGATACGACTTATCTGTACAACGACATGGCTGGGAAGCTGAGGAAGGCGAACAGTGGGTCGAACCCCCTCGAGAAGCGTTCTGTAGAGGAGTCTTATTTCGTCTATCACCGTGTTTCGAACAACTCTAAGGTGCGCATACACGCATTCAATGACAAGGCCTTCCTAACACCCATATAGACCTCCCAAACGGCAAAGGAAGTGTCGGCAAGGTTCAAGGAGCTCATGCGTGGTGGAGTTACTGGAGATAGCAAGCATCCTCTCGAGATCACCTCATCGGATTCTGAAGAAGAGACGCTTGCAGATGCATTGAGCAGGAAAAAGGTCTCAGGGAGGAACACTTACCCGATGCACCCGACGCAAAAGCCATCTACGAGTGCGGTTCGCCCGCCTGACATGCTTCCCCCAAAGAAGGAAGATTGGCGTCTTTCTCCCCCGAAACAGGACACTCCAAGCTTGATCCCAGAGGAGATTCCATCATGCAAGACATGCGGGATTGGAAGGGCCGCAGCAAAGGAAGTCGTTTATTGTGATTTATGCCGGTTGGAATGGCATGCCGTGTGTGTCCGTCATCTTCTTCCTGAAGATATAACCCCCTCGTTCCGCTTCTGCTGTCCACAATGCATCTATCCTATTCGAGGTCGATGGGATCAGGAAATGTACGTGCCCCAATTCGTTTGGGCAATGGATCTGGCTGATAATTTCATCCTGTTAGGCTGGGAACGTTTGTCGCCCTGGATGTAAATGAGGTCCTTGGGAGAGCTGGGAAAACTCCAGTCTTCTATCCAGCAAAGGTCATGTCACGGCTGAAGGAATATGTCACGCTTATGTGGTACACCCATATTTCTTGGCCTGCAAAGATGCCCCACGTCCCCATTTCCATATCCAAGACGGCACAAGAATGCTATACTGCTCGCTACCGGGACATCATGGCTGAAGGATGCGATGAGGTGAGCCCATTTGGCCTGCTGTTCAAAGACTCGATTAAATTCTAATGCATACTTTATTAACCTCGCTAGGACTCGTTCGGCTCGATTCATTGGCCCCTGGCTCTATGGGATGTAACAAACGAACGAGACAGGGAGGCGCTTCAGATTCAAAGTAATGCAATCCACTACGCCCTCAAGGACGCTGTCCCCGCAGTCGTCGAAGTCCTGCAAGGCACCCGAGCGCACCCGATACGGACTTACATGCAATACTCCAAGGCTCGCTGGCAGCGATTGCGAGGGAAGGAGAAGGCCATGGACCAGGGCTTCTTCGTTGCTCACTTCCGCTCTTCATTCTCGTTGCCTCTTTATGCTGGACACAGAGCACTGGCCGAATACGAAGCAGAAAGGCTTGCGGACCACCCTGAACTTCTCGGCTCTATCGCGGAGGAGAATACTGCATGCGCTTCGATTCTATTCGAGCTAGTCGTGCTACGGGTGTATCTCAACGTGGACGCTAGCTACGATGCCGAAGTGTACGAAGCCTCACGCATACTGGACGACGAGGAGTACGAACAGCTCTTGGAGTTGGATGAAGATGTGGCCAAGCGGGCAAGGATCGTACGACATCCCTCAGAGCACGAGAGGGTCTTCAACAGCATTGCGACTAACTTGCGTCTTAGCTCGGAGCAAGACCCCAATGCCAGCGAGCTGGAGAAGAAGGCCTTGTCACGAGTCGGTGACTTGATTACCTCATTTCAATACAAACGGATCGTCGACAGCTATGGCATATACACGCATCTTGAAGACCCAAGTATGCATACCCGAATCCTACAGGAGAATGGTTCTCACTACGAATTTGGGACCTTTCAGCACACATATAGTGACTACATGACACTATCCGGTTCGCTCAAACCCTCTGGGCGCCCACCTTCTCCTCCCCATACCTCTCCTCGTCTCTTCCCTCTTCTCCCCCCTGGCGGAGTGAAGGATGCCCAAGATCCTTCATCTGCAGATGGAAACGGCACCCAAGCGCAACCAAGCACGTTCCGCATCATCAAGCAGAAGTCACCTTCGCCGAAATCCTCGCCCAAGCGAAAGGGAAGTGCGGCGAGTACCAAAAAAAGGAAATTGAGGTCAATCCAGTCAACCCTTGCCTTCGAGAGGCGCCAGACACGTTCTGTTTCGAAGTCAGTAGCGGAGCTGCACGACGATGGAATGTCTTCGCCTCCTTCCAAGAAGAGTAGGACGCATTAGTCCGCCTACAAATGGTTCGCTCTCAAAGGCTAGACCAACCACAACGACCCAAAAACAAAAAATCATAGACTATGACATGTTCTCAAGTCTTTACAATATCTTAACAGAGTTGGAATCATCTCATACGTCCAGAAATGAGCATTCGGGAGGCGAGCATATCGGCGGCGGCGCCAAACAGGGCATCACAAAAATATTGACCACATTCTCCGAAACAAGCAGTGTCCTACTCTTTAAACATGGTACACTACCTAGGATACAACCCCTTCAATGTATATCAGATGTTTTCTTCAACTTCTGGTTGGATGTGCAGTCAGCACGAGCACAAACATACTGACGTCGCTCGCAATAGGCGCCCCGGCGAAGCCTGCGTTCTGGGCTCTCCGAGTCGCGCCGGAATACCATCCTCGGGCATTCCACCGACCGTACCAAGGGTTATCCAAGGCCAATGTATGGTCTGCGTGATGTACGCAACCCCTTCCTGATGCGTGCCAGTGTACGCAAGCCGCACGCAGACTGGACGCAGACTGTACGCAGGTGCACGCATCAGGGGAAAAAAAGCGCCCGGTTTTCCCAGGCGGCATCGAGCGTCGATCGCAGCGCTGCTTATACGTGAGCTGAGATTATCAGGTTTGACTACGGCTTGACAAGTTTATACCACCACCCACCATCGTGCTTATCCTTCATTAGCTTGAAGACTATCTATCAAAGCATGACAACGTTGTGGAGCGTTGAGCAAAGTGAAATCCCGAAATGAGCGAAGGGTTCAATCCCGCACCACTCTTGACGCATCGAAATTGGGCTATCACATCCTCATGGCGTTCTGGTCAAGCTCTATCTGTCAGAATTCTTAATCTCCCTCGTCCCCCGACTTGCACGTTGGAAGAAGTGATGAGGACCCGCTGTCTTCCCTCGGCTACGACTCACAATTCTCATGCTTGTTTAGCAAGCTGGTGTCGTAATCTCGGTCAATGTCTAGACTACGAAAGCAGACTACAAGTTGTCCTCTCCTTGCTGAGGTACAAGGCGCCCGTTGCATCCATGTCGCCGCCTGGAACCCTGTTGCGGGTTGCCCTTATCCCGTTCGTAATCTAGTTGTTGTTCTTGGGTCATCCATCTCCGTGTCGCAATAGGCAAAGAGCTTGAGGTCACCATGCCTCAGGGTGCCATCTGGGGGGGGGTCAAGACCCGGTTCTGAATATTTGGCACGGCGTCCGTGACGAACGCGTCGCCTTACTAGGTTGACCCCAGTGTCTAAAGGGCACCCCACGGGTTTCCGGGTATATAGGTGCCTCACATACAAGCCATGGCATGGATTACATTGGCTGAGCAACCGACAACGCAGGCTGCCGAGATTCGGGAACAACGAAGCAAACCAATGGTAGTAAATTCATTTCATTCGGATACAAAAGCTGCAAACTAACTGCGAACCTGCAGCTCGACGTATCTAGGAACGATAATCAGGGCACTGGTGAAGTGCGAGTCGACGCACGGTGCAAATGTTTCCGCACAGCCCACAAGAAACAAACTGGCGACGGAGGTCCAGCCCACTCAGCCCCGTATTCGGCTCACGAGAAAAAAGGTAGGCGACTAGTGCGTCTTGTCCTCCCTTCCAAACCCTGCGTAACCTGCCCGGGCACCGATGCTCTTCTTGCCGCTCCTGGAAACAGACGTGGTTGCACCGAATGCAGCGCCGCATGACATGGTGGAACTGTGCTCGAGTTACCCCGGGGCCGACGTCGTATCCCAGTGCATGAATGACGTCGGCGTTGCAAGTCATTGCAGAGAATACATCGCCCTCAGGCAAGGGCGTTGCTGGCAATGGATGCCTGGGGTCAAAGGTGGGTAAATCCAAGGACCGCATAAAACTGGTGCCAAATTCGACAGCTTTGTAGAAGTAAGAAGTATCAAAGGGAATCAGTCTTTCGATGAAGGGAGAAGGGCAGAGACACTCACCTCCATCGACCAAGGCTGCAATGCGTTCTTGTTCTGGTGTCAGATGATGCCAGGCGGTCATTTCAGAGTCCCGATCATCAGACTCCTGCAGGTCTCCCAGCCCAGCTGCAGGCTCAATGTGTAAGCGAAAAGAATAGGGAGGTTAATAAGGAACTCACAACAGTCAATCTTGATCTCTATACGGAGACTTGCATTTTGAAAATCGTTGTGGATGGGGGCGGACAAGTGTTGCGGCATTCTGTAAAGCCTCTGGGCCATGAGGAGGGAAGTCCGCAGGACCGATGGAGATCTCTGAGCCAATGGTTCGCCGTTCTATATAGTAAGTTGAGGACGGCTGTGACTCGATTAGGATCGGAAGCGAACCCTCGATGCAGTCAGCCCAGGTCAGCGAACGGTAGCGGTATCACTGAGTTCGTGACGTGGAGCGCACTGTTTGTGCTGAACCTGGTCTGCATTGACTAATCGGGTCAGGTATATGCTTTTTGAGTTAGAAGGACGTGCTTACCATACAACCGAGCTTGAATGTGCAAGGAGCAGTGTGGCTACCACAATCCCGAGCCTGACTCTTGAGCATGCGGGAGAACGTCAGGTACGCACCAAGGATGGGACCTGCCCTGACTTGGAGTGCGCAGGTGGCACAATGGTACGGGGGTGCTCGGCGGGGGTGCACCCGGACGAACGTGAAGAACTCTGTTGTAAGAACGTCGTCGAATCGCAAGGCATATAACACTTTCCCTGACTCGCCTCCTCGGCCGAATCCTATAAGAGTCGTAATTCACTGAATTAAGGTCTCAACATTGACAGGAAATCAAAGAAAAAGTGTACTACCTCCAGTGTATCATGAAAGCTACATCTCGAGCGCGGCGCAAGCAAGATATATGTGAGCCTGTTTGCATCTGTGTGGTGTTGCTAGATGTTCAAGTCGAAGTCTAGGTATACCAGTATATGCATCCGAACGCCAATCCTTCGACGACCTGCACCGTCGTCCCCTGCAAGGCAGCGAAAGGAAAAATCAACAATCATCATTGTCAGTCTGACTACAGGAGACTAGACCAGCGCTAGCTAGTTGTGGAATAGTGGTTCGACCGTGAAAATCAACGCGGTATAGCATTTATGCAACGCAAAAAGCCCTGAACGATTATATGGAGCGTAATCACGCGTCCAAGTTCCTAATGCACAAGACTATGCAGAGCAATCCGGCTACGCCCCCTGAGGCTGAAAGGGGAGCCCTTCGAAGTATAGTCCTTGTGGGGCTACACCCTCCAGCTGTTGAGCAACATGGGTTCACCATGCTAAGTCAGTCTGGCTGCGAAAAATAGCGCAACAAAAAGAACAAAGTAGAAAACGAGAGTGGAGGTGGCCAAGGTCACGAGTCTGCGACGTACTTCGGCTTCTGCATCGTCTTCTTCCATTCGCCTGTCCAGCTCCTCAAAAAAGCGGAACTTGTGCTGCTTCTGCAATCGTAAGACTGACCCCCCAAGGACCGTCACATTCTCCGGCCTGAGATAGGCAACACCTCCAGAGATGGGCACATTCACCAAACGAATCTAATGGGTAGTGAACAGAGTCATGGATAGCGGCGGTTTTTCATCCAACTAGGACTGGCGTACCTTCGTACCCATGGGCGTGTCACCCAAATCAATTCCGGGCAAAGTCTCGATTTCAATTGCTTGTAACTCCACAAATCCGTCGCTCAAGAATAACTTCAAGCGCCTGCGAGGGTAGTTCACAAGGGCAGGCCTCATCCACTCCATATCCAAGAGGTCTTGGCCCTCCGGAGTGGGCGTGTGGGCAACGCGGTCGAGATAAACTCTCCGCTCCCGGTCTTGACGAACGCGCTCCAAGGTGTAGGGGCTGACCCCAATATCGGTGAGGTGGACGATCTCCAGCACCATGGGCCCGGGCAAGCGCGTATGCATCTTTGGCTGGTTGATACGGTGCCGTAAACCAGTTCCTGGTTGTGCAATATCTTGGAGTGAGGTAGCCAAAATGGCGGCACTGACCGCCTCACGATATGCTGGTATGTCAAAATCGGCTTCACCGCCCCGCGCTTCGACAATACCTCTAGCTATCGCCCTAAGCCTCTCCTACAGGGTCGTCAGAGAGGTGAAGTTTGGATTCAGCGATACCATCTCTTACCGTGGAGATTCTCGGACAGGAGTAAGTATTCCCGACGTGCCGGACAATGTCTGGGCTCAATCGGAATGGCTCCATGGCAGGTATGCAGTAAGCGTGTATGAGCGCGTGTATGGATGCGGGGATACGGATTTCAAGTCGAGAAGCACTCAACTCGTACAAATGGCCAAGGCGCATGCAACTCGGCTTATAATGCATTCAGTCCTAGGTGGGTGAGTCAGGTAGATCTTGGATCTTGCCCTCCCTGACTCTGTAAACGGAGAAGCGGACCCTTATGCTAGCACGGCTCGGTTGTTGGGCGAAAAATTATTCTAGTTTAAAAGATTAAGAGTCACAGTTAGGTTCCCATGGTTTGAGCAATGGTGCAGAATGATTACAAGATATACAACCCATGGTCATCGTCGGCTCTAGTGCAACTGCCATCTTGCTCAAAGCTCTGAATTAGGTCTTGAATCGATCCCAACGAGGCGGCTTCGCAAAAAGGTGGGTAACGCAAGAGAGCTGCGTTGGTGGTGGTGCCGAAGCCGGGGTTTCGAGCGTTATTCTGGCCTTCAAGTGCTTTCCCACACCGAGCTAGAGATACGTCAAGGTACGTAGCCCGGAAGCGGGCCCCCGCTTTGGTGGAGGAGCAGCAGGTCTATGATTCCGTTCGCGGTCAATGCGCAGTGGGCGGCCCTCGAACGCAGTATTCATACAGCGAATTCGTTTGGGCCATATCTACCTTACACTTCACAAATTGTGCAGGGGCTCCCAAATCTCAAGGCGAACTTTCCGCTAACAATAAGTATAACTCCAATATAAGATATTAACATTTTGAAACACAAGTGCGCAGTGAGATCTAGTGAGATGGTACGCTGGGGTAAAGAAAGACTACAGATACACAGAAATCATGCGGCCCTCTAAACCTCAAGCTTCGAAGGTCAAGTCGGTCACTCCAGAATCTGAAGCATGACACTGATGGGATCCCATAGATGATTCCACGCAAATACGCCCACATCTGCTGCATAGAGCCAACAATCCGCAAAGGTCTCTGCGACTGATGCCTGCATTTTCATCAATAGAGAAGAGTGAATCGACTAAGTCGAACCCTTCGTTACTGGTGGGCAGCACATGTCCATGGCATCGATGGAACGCAGTCCTCTCCCGGAAGCACAGGTTCCGGCATCGACCGCAACGGCGCATGATCTGTCGGAATTGCAACCTGGAGAGGCCGGGACCAGCCTTCCAACCCAATGTGAGCAACAGATTCAGCTCATGACTCCTTGTGGTTTTTGGGACGAACTGCAGGATCCGCAAGGCTCGTAGGTAATCGGCAGTGACCTCTTGAGCTACGCATGACGAACATTGAGCGATGAGTGATCCTACCATTGTATGGTGCCACCGATACTCACCATGGGGTGGCGATAACATGGTGCGCTCCTCCGTGCCGTTCAGGGCCTGTCCTTTATGCATGCAGCCCTGAGTATTGTTCTGGTCTCCCATACTTTCACTTTCCGGGAGCAGGTAATCGACGTCCATCCCTGCTATATATACCTTCAGCACTGTAATGCAGCGCAACCAAACAATCAGACTCACTAATCTCAGTGTCTACATCAGGGGTACATCCATCTTCGCCAGCGCTAGAGATGTACAGATGATGGAGCCTTTGGAGGCAAGCGGCGACAGCGCAATTATTTGTATTAGTGCCAGTCAAAGTAGTGGTCAACATCGAAGACATGATGGTAGCCGTTCTTGAGCGGTAAAGGCCTCCCAGACGCTTCGAATTTAAAGCCCTCCGTTCCTGAGCCCAGTTACGATGCGAGTCAGAAATTCATGACTCAAGATACAATCGTCTACTGAGTCGAACGTAACCAGTCATAAAGCATGACTGGGCGCCAAATTGAAAGTGCCGGAGCCGCCATGCTCGTTCTCCCACAAAGAGGAAATGCAACATATGGAGTCGTTGATATGAGAAACCTGTGCAGGCTGGGCGTAACAATGATGTGACGGTTATGTTTTATCTTATCTTATCTTCACTGACCTTTGAATTCCAGACTCTTTGATCCATCCTCTCGCTCCACTCGAGAGGTAGATCAGCTAACTATATAGTATTTCGTCATCGCTAGGTACAGTAGGTATAAATACTAGTAGGTACGCTTGTGGTAGAGTAGCCTTCTATTCGATAGCTTTCAACCGTTCTGCTGTCTTCGTGTGCCGCGACTAGAGCTTTGCTCTCCGCGTCACATATTTTGAACGCTCTCAGCTCTCGACTCTACTCTACCTCGCACTAGCTTTCTCCTCTTTCTTCCACCATACCTCGATCGACGTCTCCTGGATCCGTTTGGTCTGATCAACCAAACATTCCGAGCTCGCCATCGACCCCGTACTTCGACGCACACTCAACTTTTCCCCCTGCGATTTCGCCGCCTGTACGTCAGCTCGTCACCGACCTCATGCAGCGATACAACCTTCGCAACCGGTCGAACCTTACCCAGGATCCCGGTAACGCGATGGCCCAAGGTGAGTCTCCGAATTCTACTATTCCTTCTTCTCGTAGTGTAGGCGTAGGAACGGCACCGGGGGACTTGTCGCAGGCCCCACCGTCGAATACCGAACTTTCTGGTCCCTTCGACGAACCCCCATCTGCGTCTGACGTAGATGGGGAGGCCATGCCCTCGGTCGGTAGTATGACCGAGGAAGGTCGAGACTCGGTATCCACTTCGGATGCCGAGCCCGACAAGGGTTCCGATACCTCGGACCCAGGAGCCACTGGCTCCAACGCTTCCTCCTCCACCCGTCGCGGACGCGCCACGGCTTCCAAGGAGTTGGAAGACTTTATTAGTGATAGCTCTTTGAATAATTTAAGTCGTGTTCATAAGTACAAAGTGCACAAACGCGAGAAGGCGCAGAGGCGCCGTGAGTCTTCTGTCAGTTCGAGGGGCGAAGGCCCATCCAACCCGAAAAAGGGCAAAGGCCCTGATCCCCGTGAGTGGGGGATCGATATGACTGAATCGGATATCGAGGCGCAGAGAGCCGCCTTCGAGAGCCTGGCCAGGCCGAAACGGAACCGCTATGACGCAATGGAGCAGAAAAGTACTGGCTCCACCGACGAGATTAGCGCCCATGACGTCATTGCTAGTCACAAACCCAAGAGTGCGACAAAGGTCCGTCATGACAAGGATAGAAGTAAGAAATGGAAAAAGACGCACCGTAAGGCTAAGAATACGAATCGCGCGCAGTCCGAAGAGATACAGGACATGATTAGCAATGTGCTCAATAAGAAACCTGTCTATAGTGAGCACAAGGGTAAGAATACAAAGCATCGTGACGTAGTAAATAAAAGCCTTAAGCCTTCGAAGCAAATTGAAAAGGGTAACTATATAAATGAAGGCTTCGAGAGGATCAAAAGGATCTCTCGCAAGTCCCACAAGGGTAAAAGGGATGCAAAGAAAAAGGCGAATAAGCGCCGTCGCCGTAATAGGCGCTCGAATTCCGGGTCTGATTCTTCGGACTCGGACAGTTCTAACTCGTCATCGAGTCCTGAACGTGGATCACCCTCGGATCCCTCGAATTCGAGTGACTCCGAGGATGATAGTAGCTCGGGGTACGATTCGGAACCCGATGTCTCCCCCAGTGAGGAATCGAACTCCTCCGGTTCGGACTCGTCCGAGGACACTAAAGGAAGGGATCGGAAGTCCAGAAGATCACATAGTGGGCTGAAGCCTGTACCCCCTGAGGAGTACAATGGATGTGCTCACTTGCCCACATTCCACCGCTTTATGAGCCAGGTGGCGATGTGGATCGAAGATGCTCGTATACCTGAGAACCGACAGGTATACCGAGTTTCCCGCTACCTAACCAAGAGAGCATATGAATTCTATGCCCGTGAGGTATCTCGAAACGTTGAAGACTGGAGCTTAAGCGAATTCTTCTATGAGCTATATGACTATTGCTTCCCTGTCGACTTTAAGGAGCGTATGCAAGCGCGTCTCGAGCATTTTGAACAGCGTGAATTGTCTGTCAAGGAATACATGTCCCAGATGAACGAAATGTTCTTGGCGACTGGGACAGTAGACGAGCGAGTACAAGCTCGTCACGTCTTCCGCGGACTCAGGAAAGAGTTACGCACTCGCTTGCGTGAGCGAGGTATATCGGGAGAGAACTCGGACCTCGACACGATTGTCGAGATTGCCGAGACTCTAGAACTCGCGTCTGCCTTAGCTCGGGCAGAACGAGACTATGATAGTGACGGCGGACGCCGTCGAGATCGCAAACGCGATCGCAAGGGAACCTCCTATCGAAGGAGTGGAGGGCGAGATGCAGAAGGGCCGTCTCACTATCGAAAGGACCGAGACCACCGTGGACGGCACCACGGTCGCCGAACTAATGGTCGCTCGGATAACGGGAATGGTAGGCGTTCTCCGAAACCCTCTGGCAAGGATTACCGGAGTTCGCGCCGTCCTGACAACAGGAATAACCGCCGTTACACGTCTAAGGAACGTGATGAACGTAAAGCGGCGGGCGCTTGCTACATTTGCGGCGAAACGTCTCACTTCGCTCGCAACTGCCCCAAAGCGAACCACCGCTGAACGCTCTGGTGTNCAGAGCAACAGTATGAACGTGGATACTCAAAGAATCGAAGAACTTCGATCCCTAGCTGAGACTACGGAAGATATACACCAAGTAGAGCTTGGTGCGATGAAATGGGCGCCATACAACTTCGAGAACGAATCTCGCGAGCCACGGGCGCTTAAACGCGAGAAAGCGAAGCAAAAGGAACATACTCACATTAGTCCCATCCTGGGAGACCCCACATTGGACCGAATCGTCCATCTTCTTCGTCTGGGTCTCCCCTACCCTTCCGATGACCCGATTACGGCCTACCGAGCCGATAGGTTCTTCGTTTATAGGGTAATCGAAGGCTATTGTATCATCGACGATGAGGACGATGAGGAATACATTCTACCCCTTGAATTGGCCTATAATCCTTGGGTAGACCTCCCAAGTTGGTTCAGTAAACACGTAGCTCGTCGCAGAGGCTGTACTGAAGGAAGTCTCGCTCAATCGGGACGTTTCCCTTCACATGATTCAAGGCGAACCATGAACCGCCCTCTCGCTGACCATGCCGAGAGAATCTTGGAAAGCTCGGGACCTTATCCCGGGGAATTCGTACGCCCTGCTTCAGTAAACGGAGGGCGTCGCTTTCAGGTGAGCTACTTACCTGGAGAGCATGTCTTCGAACTCACAGACCGAGGTCTTGAGTTCACGACGTACATTTCGCCGGCGGACATGGGTCCGCGTTGCAACATCGTGGCCTTATATAGAAAGCGCCTGGTGAGAGCTTATCGTAGACTAAATGATCTACTCACCGGCATCGACGACGACGAAGACGAGCTGTGGTGGCTCGAAAGAACACCTTCTCAGGACGAAATGGACGCCCGAGAGGCGCTATACGAGCTCGAACTCGATCGAACCCTGCGTCGAGACTTCGAATTCGACGTCAGGAAGGGTAGNGTGAAANTGAAGAAGGCCTGGGGGAAAGACTTACCTCAGGGACGTAAAGGTGTGTACTATCCTCTGATTCAAACAGAGGANCCAATCGCTGACTTNGAAATCAATAACGTGCAGGTAATCGAACCAAGCACGTACCGGGCACTAGAAAGAAATGCTGCGAAGCCAAGAGACGCTTCGCGTAANGTACCTGACCCNATAACNGTAGTCGTACATATCAATGGCAATCCTGTTCGTGCTCTCATTGATTCCGGGTCTCTGGCAGACTTCATGTCGACCCGTCTGGCCGATCAGCTGAAGGTTCCGCTCAAGGAACTTGCGAAACCTTTGAACGTTCAGTTAGCGAGTCCAGGATCGGTTACTCGNTCGAATTACTGTACTACTGTAAAGTTCCGNTATCAGTGTATTGACGAGATGAGGCATTTCGATGTGATAAACTTACAGAGTTATGATCTCATTCTCGGGACNCCATTCCTGTACCAGCACCAGGTTTCGATAGGACTGAATCCGACGCGTGTGGTCATCGCGTCGCCNCAGGCTCAACCTATAAAAGGAAAGAGTGTCAANGTGCTCTCGTCGCAAGCGATGCTCGCGTACGAAGAACACCTTGAGAAGGTCNGGCAGATGCTCATCGAGTATGCGAAGCCTATCTGTAANAGTGCGTTAGATACGGAGCTCCCGCCTCTAAGGAAAATAAATCACCGTATTCCTATCATTGACCCNAACAAGCGCTACAGTTGGCGAGCGTCTCGCTGTCCTGAGCCCCTGCGAGGTCAGTGGGTCGAAAANCGAAANGCNTANGTNCGTTCGAAGCGATGGGTACCNTCNACNGCNTATAACGCNGTNCCNATGCTNTGTATNCCNAANCCNGGTAAGAATGGNGANCCACCNCGNNTACGCTGCGTNGTAGANCTNCGNGAACGNAANGCGAACACGAANAAGCTTACCTGNCCGTTNCCGGACATGGANGGNATCTTGAGGCGTGTNGCNCGTGCNANGTACCGTACCATTATGGACGGAAAAGANGCATATGAGCAAATNCGGATAGAACCTGAGGACGTAAAGTACTCAGCTATGAATACCCCAGACGGACCGATGTTGAGCAATGTACTTCAACAAGGCGACTGTAACGCAGTCGCTACCTTCCAGACTATTATGTCNAGTCTGTTCTCCCCNTACCTAGGGAAGTGGATCGACATNTATCTCGACGACATCGTNATATACTCTGATACACTGGAGGACCANATTAAGCATTTCAAAACNGCTATAGANATACTGAAACGTGAGATATTCTTCNTGAATGAGTCGAAGATACACGTACTTTGCAAGGAAATGAAGATATTGGGCCGCATCGTCGACGACCAGGGCATCCGGATGGACCCCGATAAGGTCGACGCGCTAATGCGCTGGAAGACACCCACCAACCGTGAACTTCTGCGCGGTTTCCTCGGCGCTGCTAGTTACCTTGCCGAGGATATCGCTGAAGTACGAATTCCTATGGGAGTTCTATTCAGCTTGACTAGTAACAATGTCCCGTTTCGGTGGGACTATACTCACCAGCGTGCGTTCGAAGAGATTAAACGCTTGGCATCGAAATGCCGAGACCACCACCGAGTTCCGCTGGACTACAGCCCAGGCGCGCCTCCGATTAACATCGTCACGGACGCGAGCGCGACTGGAGTGGCCGGAGTTGTTTCCCAAGGGAAGGATTGGCGTACTGCGAAGATCGCAGCATTCTACTCTGCGAAATTGAACAAAGCGCAGCAGAATTACCCTGTACACGAGTTAGAGATGCTCGCAGGTCTCGAGACGATGATGCGACACCGAGACTTACTACAAGGTGTCCACTTCCGGTGGTTTACGGACCATAAGGGTCTCGTGCACATGTTGGAGCAGAAGGATCTATCGGGACGTCAAGCCCGTTGGTTAGAGAAGTTCGGAATGTTTGATTTCGAAGTGAAGTACGTACCCGGCGTAGATAATGTCTTGTCGGATGCGTTATCTCGCATTTACTCCTATGACCCGCCCGGAACTGTTAGGGCGGCGAGCGAATACACCGAGCACGACGTGGTAACAAACCACGCGCTCTCGATGCATACGATTTCCGTCCCCGTTCTCGTAGGGATGGAGGGCGCGATGGCTGCGCTTCCAAACGTCGGAAATGAGTCCGGGAATCGAAATTCGATCTCCCTAAACGTCGCTACTCGTTCTAAGACTCGAGATACGAGTGAACGAGGCCTGGAGGGCGTGCCTGAGGAACAGGACACGCCGATCGCCCCACGGGCGCTTAAATCGACGAAACGCAGCGATAAGGACGATATCGACGAAGTGAGGGAGGAAAATGACGCACCTGAGCCCCAGAGAGAACTCTCGACGCTATCCTCGCGACTCGTTCGTCCCGAACTATCTCCCACGAATGATCGGTTAACCCCCGCGTGGAGGGGCGTGTCCAAGGCGGCGGGCCGACC
>JANDKE010001079.1:0-17000 GCA_027627275.1 Coprinellus aureogranulatus
AATACGCTATACGCCCGTCCCGAGCGGTTCCATGCCACGATCTCGGGGTACAGGCCCGACTTCGTTCCCCGGGACGAGCGAGGCTGCACGAACCCGGCGGAGGAGGCACTACGGGAGCTGGGGATCGAGGGGAACATTGGTATGAGGAGATCGTTCCCCCGAACGAAGAGGACTGCTCGTAGGCGTGTCGAGAGCGAGGAAGAGATGGAGATGACTACTAGTGATTGCGAGTACGACCCGAAGAAAGGTATACGAGGCCGGCATGGAGCAGAACCTAGGTCGTGGGGCGAATAGTACTTCAGATGAAAAAACTGAGATGATCTAGCCACAATGCAGAGCATTATTCGAACATGCATGTTTACTGATTGTACATCGAGTGTCTACCGTATATATAGGGAAGTCTGTAGTTGACGTGAAATTTGAAGCCCGGTTCTGTTGGCCTGCTTTCACTTGGGGTTTAGAGTCAAGTCCTAGGGTCCGTGAGTTATATGCGGCTCGCATGGAAGTCACCGTGGCTCTCCAACATGCTGCTTCCAATAATCCCCAACAGACCGGCCAACTGACCACTCCTCCTTCATCGCGCCCATATAATCGCAAATGCTCAAAAATCCTTCCAACCACTCAAACTCTTTATCGGGGAACGGCCATATACCATCCCATTTGTTCATCTCCCTGGGGGTTGGGTGGAAGTTGTATAGGAAGAAATGAGGCTGGGCAGGGCCTCCGTAACCTCGATGCTTGGGCAGCGAGTACTCGGTATGCATTACGCGGGGTGGAGGCGTCCGTTGAGAGTCGCCTACTGGGTGGCATTGAGCGAAACCGTCCAGGACCATTTGCAGACAGTCTGGGTAGCGATGCGGTGCTTTCGGCTTTGATGGTGGCTTGGCTCGACGAGGCTTTGGTTCTGCAGGTTTATCTTCATCTGCCTCTGACTGGTCCATCTCTCGTCCTCGTCCTCATCGTCAGCCTTGCGCGGCTGTTCTTGAACTGGAGGTTTGACATCCTCGGGTGGGAATCGACAAAGCACCTTCATGAACAAGCGCAGAACCCTGGTCACGACGTGTAAGTGACTACTAACTTGTATAGACAGGAGGATATTGTCCAGCCTCACCTGTTATAAGGTACCAGGTAAAACTGTTCTTGAGCGAAAATGGCTCTAGCGACGAAGCGCCCATCGAGAATCTGGCGCATGAGCATATTGTCTGCCTGGGTTCTCAGGTACGCAACCCGATGACTCTGCTTCTGAGCGCTCGTCCCCTCACTGCCCTTCTCACAACACGTCCTTACGTAGTTGGGATACCGTTCAAGGATGCCTGCTAGTCGTCGCAGCTGATTCGCTTTTATCGTGTTCAGCTTCACCTCCGCCTCGTCGATATGGTCGAACGCCTCTTTCAACCCCTTTTGCGATACATCCCGGAAAGCGGGCGATCCCCAAGGTATGATGTGGTCTGGGACGACAGAATTGAGGACAGGGATGAACTTCGTGTATTTGTCCAATTCAGTGACAATGGCGCCGCGAATCTCCCGTTCGATGTCCACAGGGTGGTTGCCTTTGAGCTTCTCGTTGAAGTACGGCCAGGCGTTTTCGAGTATAGGGATGTGTGGATGGGGGTTCCCTCGATGTAGCGCGCATATCCGCAAGTACAATGCGAAGGACTCCTTCACCTTGGCGAGCTGGGCGGGTGGTAAGAACTTGCTGATCCTGAAGTGCGATGAGGTGCAGTCGTCTAGGTAAGGGCTGTTGTGATTGCAGAGGATTTCGAGGATCTTTTGGATCCAGAGGTCGTTGAAGACTTCATGCACGAGCTCGCGCGGAAGGCGGGGGAGGCGACTGGCGACGGCGTGGTAGCGGGGTAGTGGGCGACAGGGTTCATCGTTGGGCACAAGTTGCTTTCCTGAGATTTCCTCCGCCTGACGGTTTTATTGGCAATGTGGCGGTCCCAGGCTGCCAAGAATTCGCTCCGCAGGACACTCGTTTGGAACCTGCCTGTCAAGCTCGTGGACTCGGTGTGAACTTCAAGTTAGGGGCATGATAGAGATCATGCTCGGGGAGGAGATAGAAAAATCAAGCCTTGAACGGACCGCAATAATGGATTGCTGTACTTGGGGACACCACTGACCTTGATTTCTGGCACATTGGCATGGTATATATCAACTCATGCAGGCATCCTCGATATGGGCGGGAAGCTGGAGCGGTGGGGTAGGTGTGGAGGGTGCAATAAGACTGCCGATAGGCGACCCCGACAACGACCGTCTAAATTACTGGACAGTTGAACTCAAGTGCGTAAGTGGGTTCGACCACCGCGGGTGCTTCATGGCACCTTCTATTCATCGCTATAGCATGCCACGCGAGCGAGTTAGCAGCGAAAATCCCAACGGCTGATCCTGCCAATCTAGAAAGAATCTACGTCTAAAGGATCGTCGGTATATGACGCGACTGCTTTTCCATGGGGGTGCAGACCTTAGAAGTCATCCTCCCCATTTCAGCTTTTCGCGCTGGTTTGGGACATCTCCAATTGCTCGTCTTTCCCTAGACCCATCCGGCCTCGCCATCGTTCGGGAATGATCGGTGGGTCATTCTGACCCAGCGGACGAATAGGTTCTTTCTTGGGCGAGGTGGATGAGGGGACGACCTTGCGAAGAATGGTTGGAACGTCTTCGGGTTTGATTAGACCCAACACTCGCCGTGGGGGTATATGAGAACGTTAGCAGCGTATCTGAGCAAGGTTGTAAGTACATAATAAACGTTGACGCGTTGGCCTGGGGGATGCGTACTTGTGACCTCCGACATGAGCAACCTCTCCTATCCTACCTTCGGCAAACCCTGTTCCTCTAACCGCATCTTCGCCACTTCCTCCCTCAACGCTTGGTACACCCTTCCTCCTGTCTCCCGCATCTACAATCCCTTCGCTTCAAGGAGGCGGGACTCGACGGCGACTTGCTCGGCTCGTATCCGGTCGACATAGGTCGAGGTCGATGCACCACTGCAGTACATTTCAGAACAGCGTGCTTAACAAGACCGAGTGGCACTCACGGAGACGCTAGAATACGTTTGTTGAAGTTGTACAGATCCTGGAGCTCACGGACAGTCATTTCAGCGATCGGTGTGCGCTTAGGGCGGGGCGGTGGTCTGAAACCTGGGATAGTTGGCTGCCTCTTGCGCACTGGAGACCTTGGCGAAGACATTGTATTGTGATGTGCGAAAAGATATAGCGATAAGAGTGAATCGCGAGGGCTGCGAGCAGTACTTATGCCTTGAGGCACAATGAGGCTTGGGATTGATGCAGTTGGTGTGGTAGAGGAGTCGGCTTCCGAATCTGCCCAATATGGATGCCACTACGGCGGAGCCGACGCTTTTCCAATGGCTTTCAGAGATACACACGTTGTTCACATTTATTTGTTCATGCTCGTAGAGCTGATCATGGAGCGCTTTCGGTATACAAATACAAAAAACAGAGCAACCAGCAATATGATCAGGAGAACATGTTATCGTAGTTGTTCTACCAGAATGAGTTTTAAGAATAGACCTGCGGTCCAGGCGGTCAATCAGACTCACCAAGTTGGGCGGTAGGAACTCGTCATTATCAGGATCTCTCATATTTCGACCACCAGGAGGGCCTCCATGAGGAAAGCCCCCCCGAGGGCCACGATTGGGGAAGGCGGGGCCTACTGGATCAAAGCGAGCGCCCAGAAGCCTGGCGTCACCCGTGTACCACCACCAGAGAAGCTCGACCCCTCGATCAAGTACGCAGAGGCCCGNGCGAAGGCTGCTGCCAATGCNGCTTGGGGTAANGGTGAAGCTGGTTACAAGCCNCCTGCGAAGCCNGAGGAGAAGATGNGGNGGGGACTTCCGTACAAGGTACGTCAGATTTTTGCAGAGTATGATCATGGACTGAGCACTGATTCAGAATCGTATGCAGTATAAATTCCGACGGAATTGGGGCGATTTCTAAACGCGTTATCTATGTGTTNGTTGAGGATCTTTGGTTAAGTTATATGTATATCAAGGCACGCCATACCCATCTTGCGTCGTGGAATACTACACCGTCACTGCACGATTCTGACTGACGANGAGTGGGGGAAAAGACNGGATGACCACTGATTAGAATCTANNTCAGCAAGGNTTGNAAACCGTTGGTGCACATTGCACCCTGAAGCTTTCGGGTTGAACGACCCGATGACGTCTTNGTTCCTCANNCNTATATAANNTGNTGTNCCAGAGACTAGCATGGNACCNTCTTCATCGTTTTCCACNCCCGCCCCACTNCANCACNATGTCNNGNGAAGATATCNTNACGNAAGGAGGTTGNTACTGCAGAGCNGTGCGGTANCANGTCAANGGGCGNCCTATNNGNGCTGCGTACTGCCATTGNACTCTTTGNCAACGCTTCGCTGGTGAGTCGAGCTTATCGCACTTCCNCCCCGTTCTCAATCCTGTTCGACAGCTGCCGCGTTCATNCACACCATCCACTNGGAACCGTCAGCCTTTAGCTGGACGCACAGTGACGATCCGGAAGAAGCACTACAGTCTTATCATGTGGCTGAGAAGCCCTGGAAGAAGCGATTCCGCTGCAAGGTTTGCGGATGCAATGTTGCCAATCTCAGCNCGAATTCTGGCAGGTGGAGTGTGTGGGGAGGCCAGCTGGACAGGGATGAGAACGCGAAGATTAAAAATTGGGATGTCGTAAAGCCGACCGCTCACTGGTTCTACGATACAAGGATGNTGGACATCANCGACAACCTGGGTAAATGGGCAGGATACGAGAACGAGTCGGAGCGTTTNGGNNNAACGGGCGCTCTTCCGCGTTCGGTGATGCCTTTGTGGACATATCCCATTTCGTATGATAGCCGATCGCGACCCGTAATCATATTGAATGCAAGGCCCCTTTACGCGACCTTGCGGCATGCTGCCTGTCTTGCTTCCGGTCCACGACGTAGCACACATCGCTCGCGACCGTTGAACGACGTAGACGCCCAGTCCTCTCCCTTTACCTGGCCGTGGACACATACACACAAACACCGTTCAACGTTCAGCAAATACCCATGTCATCAATATTCCGCGCTTCGCCCTGGGTGACGTACCAACCACAGGCCGAACCCCAGGTTACTCCAGGGGTACCTATCCTTCTGCAGCAGGCGGCACCTGGCCATTTGGGAGGTACCACGATGGTCATGGACATGGATATGGACGTGGATATGGACGCTCCGCAAATCTCTACTCTTCGTGAAGAGAAGACGCCGCCACCACCGCCCTCCAAGAAGTCTACAGCTGGACGGAAACCAAAGGCGCCAAAGTTGAAGGTTACGCCAGCAGGCCCTTCCGAGCGCAAAGGAAAGGCTGCGGCACCGCAGGGGGATCTGGAGAAGCCTGTTGAGGAGGAAGTGGATCAACTTATTGANGACGACGACAAAAGTAGCGCCTTGGCTCCCCCAACGTCTGCGACGGCGACGGCGACAACGTCGGTNCGCTCGCCTGACACCACTCCTGCCAGGAAGAAGCCAGGACCAAAGCCGGGCTCGAAGCCAGGGCCAAAGAAGAAAGCGAAGGAGAAGAAGGNGGAAGTNGCTGCCAACGAGAGCACTGCTGCCTCTTCTTCGCAGCCGTCGCAGCCAGTGCCAAGTGGTGCGTAACACNCAATGTGACAGGCACCGTTCNATGNCTGACGGACTGGAAAAGACTCAGGCTCTCAAATAATAATTGAAGNTGGGTCTGCGTCTGCAGAGCCCGTTATGTTGAAGCCCTCCACGGCTGGCAAGAAGAAAGCGCCAGCAGCAACACCGCGTAAAATCGCGAGTGCGGCACGGGGAAGAGGGCGCGGAGCNAAGTATGTGTCTTCTATGACATGAATAGAAGNACCNNAGCTGACTTTCCTTGANAGGGTGAAGGCTGCTCTACTCTCGCATGCAGCCCTCGCTGACGATGCTGCGACGAGCGAAGGTGCGTGTCAACTTCCTTCTTATCCCGTTCNCGCTTCTAACTCTCCTCTTAGCTGGATTTACCGGTACAGCACCCTCTTCTCCGGCCACAGCAAACATGGACCTGGCAGAAGGATCTCCAGAACCTGACAACGCCACCGTTGCCCAATCCTCGCCACCACTTCCAGCCATACCGCTTCCAGAAGATGTAGCTAGCGCATTGGAAAACGTGGCAATTCCTCAATATCCTCTACCAACGAAACCTTTCCCACGTGCAGGCACCCGTGAAAATACCGACCGGCTTCGCCCCTCCAATGCCGCTCGACAAGTCGACCAAGAAGGTTAGGCACTGGCGACCTGCGAACCGAGAGATCAGAGGCATCGCGGGCGGACGGTGGTTTGTGAAGTCGTGGGTTGGAGACAAGGAGTCAGAATACAGCTCTTCACTTGGAGAGGAGAGAGCCAGCCATCCTGGAGGTGTGATGGGCAAATTTAGCGGGTTGTCGGCGTCTGCACCAGTTGGGAGAGGAGGGGGCATTGCGAAGGGTAAGGGCTCGAAGTTGGCATCTGCAGCGCCTTCGGCTGGCCCGTCGCGCGCTGGATCCCCTGGACCGTCTGCGTCGAATGCTACTGCCGCCCGTCCTATGACGAAGATGAGAATATTGCAGCTGGCACCTNCCTCCGAGAACGGCGACTCGGATATGGTNCCTCCAGAATCGTNATNANNCATGCGTTCGGTTTTCTCGCTATCCATGCTANCCTTTTCTCGGTGTTGTACTATAGGTGTACTNTTAATCTTAATANNCAAACAGAAATNGGTTAGTCTGTTTGTCTGTCTCTTATTCTGTNCATGANATCTGCGCGTCCNTGCAGACAGGGGCACAAATTCCCCGAAACGGGGTACGTGTACTAGTAAAGGGCAGTCAGATCAACGANGTTTGGCGCAGTCTGGCTCAGCCGACGACCATCATCACTCTTGCATTGCCCCTCTNCCTCGGACGCCCATCGCGCTAAGCTACCCTCCTCCAGGGTAAACGAACTCGGATATGTCCAATGCGCCTTCAGTGGTCTCGGGCGTGGAGGTCTCTGGCACATCTGTNAAGAAGGGTTCGGCATGGATCAGCGCGAAAGCCAGCGAGCGAAGTGAGTGTTGTAACCAGTACCTATACGGCGTCTGTTCTATAGAACNAGCTCTGACGCNGTGTCCTACTCGTNTGNAGCGCTAAACCAAGCGTACTCCTCTGATCCCAAGTTCAAGAAGTATATCCAGCAGGTGGAGAAGTGCTTGAATTCCTTCGANGATGTGCACGAGTGGGCGGATTGTATAGCGTTCTTGAAACAACTGTTNAAGGTGAGTTCTGTCACCCTGTCTTTGTCTATGATAGAATCTCAATACTGGCGTAGACATTCCAAACGTACTCTCANTTCAAGGAGATCCCGAAGAAGCTCATCGTTGCGAAGCGTCTTTCCCAATGTCTAAATCCGGCGTTACCAACTGGCGTGCACCAACGTGCACTTGAAGTCTATATCCACATTCTGCAGGTGCTTGGAGTANGTCGTGCCAAAGTCATATCTCTAAGGCGTCGTGCTGATAGTTGCTGTAGCCCGAAGGCTTGAAGCGCGATCTCGCGCTCTGGTCNTCTGGNCTGTTCCCCTTCTTCGAATACGCCGCAACATCCGTGAAGCCCACCCTCCTCAATATCTATGATACNCACTATCTACCCCTGCAAGGAGCCTTACGACCCGTCATGAAATCCTTNACGCTCGCTCTATTGCCCGGCCTCGAGGAGGAGACTGGCGAGTTCTTCGAAAAGGTCATCGCCCTGCTCGACAAGCTTTCCACCTCCGCATCCCTATCGTTCTTCTTCCAGAATATATGGCTCATCATGTTGACCACACCCTCTGCCCGAGGAACNTCACTCAANTACNTGTCTCGCCGNCTGCCGCGTCTAAANGCAGATGAAGGTTCGTCCNACTTNGCGTTCTAGCGATGATCAATTGACCCAGTCTGGNGNTTTAGATATCACGGATATCGTNGGGAAGGANATTGGCCTCATGATTAGNGCNTTTGCGGCAGCACTGGAAGACGAGAACNTGCTCGTTCGTCGTGGAGCCCTCGACCTTCTATTGACGGCNGTTAGAGTGGACAGTATGGCCCTCCGGAAAGCTCATGTTCAGGACAAGGCNATNATCATGAAGGCTGCGGTGGGCGTGGTGCTGCGCAGGGATATNTCCCTGAACCGCAGGCTCTATTCATGGCTATTAGGGCCTGAGGAAAGGGCNGATAACCCTATTGCATATTACAAGGAACATGCNCTAGGGTTACTGTATGCAACGCTGAAGGTCATCACTNAGGCTNCTTGCNTTCATTCGTTNGCTGACTTCCGTTNCAGGACGANATGTTCTCTCCNTCTGGAGAGTACGCTNAATCGCGNCCGTTCAAGATCTTCATTTCNTTGCTGGACAAGTGGGANATCGGAAGTCCCCTTGCCGACATGTTGGTCTATGACGCCTTCAAGGCCATCAAGTCGCTCATGGAGGCTCATTCTTCGGACGCAGGAGAAGACGTAGGTCCTTCTGCGTGACTTCAGGCATCCCGTTCCTGACTCCAAGCCGTAGCTCATGATGACNGCGAGTACGTTGTATGAGGCNCTNGAGCCAGAGATNCTATGGAAGCCTCTACTATCGAAGATCTTCAAAGAGATCTCGGGCGAAGGGGCGCAAACCGAAGCAATCGACTTGGCACTGTTCATCATCAAGACCTTCTCGCATGACGAAGAGATTCAGACAGTCCACTTTCCAANCATCATTACGGCTCTCTTNGATTGCCTCGACATCCGCCTCCATTCCCAACGCTCCCTCTCTACNGCGCCAGCNACTTTACACTGTCTNGTTCTCCTGGAAGAGATTCTGAAGTATACCCCGCANCTTGGCCTCGTCGAACGGGCAACCATCAACCCGCCTAATACCCAAAAAGAGGANGCNCGNTCTGGCCAGCGACCNTACCTTTTCGCTTGCACGTTTTATGAAATTGAAGAGCCAGAGCCNATTCCNGACGGAANCCNTCCTCGTTCAGACTCTATCGTCCCNTTCACTACNGCNTTCAATANCCTGTTCTCNTTGGCAGAACACTGTGNGCNACTGCTTACAATGGNTGGAACAAACACGGGTTCTGTGAGGGAGGCACTGTCGCGGGTATTAACGCTCAGCGAGAGGCTACTGGCCCGGCTTACGATCACAGTCACAGTTGCATGGAATCCTNCTAGTTGGATGAATACNCTTCTGGNTACTTTNGATAACGAGGTGAGTTTNANCCCACCCCGCNGTCCCCAACCTTACATCTTGGACGNAGTCTGCNACTTTNACCACTGTCGATCGCGTTGTAACGCTTATCTCAGCGCTCAGTCGATCCCAGCTCATTGAGCCACGTCTGAATATCAACAACCGAGCGTCGGTCCGGAAGATGGTGACGAAGCTATTGCANTANCTCAGGGCGGACACAGTTGCATANCACGCTCGNGCAGTGCACCTNATCTGGTCNTTGGATTCNGGAACCACNGAATCGCATGTGGAGTCTGTCATTGCNCAGGCAATGGCTTCACCGGAGTCGAGGAANGTTGCAGAGGCTTATGAGGCATTCGGAATCCTNTGGCGACTTTCNGAAGATAGCACCGTCCCCGGATTCAAGTTCAAGGTGCCTNTGATGATCGTNCTCGAAACCCTCAAGAGCACNGATCCTGGATTGTATCGCATTGGGGAGACGTGGATGCGGTGTAGCTTGAAGTCGTATCTNAGGTGAGNAGANTTGATNNGANTGTGCCNTTCTNCTCTCATNNCGANGTAGGATTCTNGACCCGATCCTTTANGACCTNCTCGANCCGTCAATANCTCGAANNCCNCACAATTTCAAGGTACAGAAACGNGATATCTCCGGGTTCNTGTACGATCGNCCNTTCGACTTGCGCCTGATCAACCATCTGCTAGAAGTTCTCCTTTCAGTAGTAAGCTTCGCAGGTCAAGGGTTCGCGAAGGCTGCGGCNACATCTGGGATAAAACGGTCNCATCATTCACCTCTNGTGCAAAGAGTCGAAATGGGTGAGTNCCNNAGCNCNTTCCNTTCCNTAGTCAGGNNTNNATTNTTTNNAGCCTTCCANGATGCCAATCGCAGCTATCTCGACGCNCTNATTGAGGTCCTCCTTCGGTANGCCACTANTNTGCTCTTCTGAGAGTNGCGCTCACANCCCCGTNAGGTTCATNCAATCAGAACCNTCACCNNGATTGAAGTCAACGATGAGACCGCTGAATNTGGTTCTGCAATCTACGGCNGTCCAACTCCTACAGCTCATCGTNACACGAGGGGAATTTGACCANGCGCTAATAGGATCCATCGAGGCCATNGTNATTGGCAAGCTCTACTATTCCATTCACACCGAGAGCCTGGACCTGCAGAATAAGCTNCTCCATCTTCTNCACTCCATCATCTCANTGTCAATATCCCACATCGAGTCTACTCGCCAGATACCCAAGGACNGTNCCGTGGANGCCAGCGTCACTCAGGACGATGGCATTCGNTACTCTCTGAATCCTCTCCTTATCCAAACGCTGATCGACGGCATTTCGGNNNGGAGAAACCGCCCTGTTATGCAACACTGGCTTGACTTCATNCTTGGAGCNATACCCCAATTCCAACCCGCGTTGCAACCTGCAATNATNCCTCTCAATGANTGCATATGNCGNCAGCTCACNTCNATNCTTGGCGAAATNGTCGGNGCTTCAAGNTTCTCNGAAGANTANGGTGCAGATCTNTCCGCGAGCGNGACAGAGCTCGACCTNATCATGTTGATCAATGGNCTTGAGAGGCTTGTNCTGTTGGGACTNGCNTTCACNTCAGAAGCGGACGCGACCGATGACGACGCGTCNATTCAGGAGAANCCTGNGGCTGANCCNTCGAGCGGNCTTCTGGGCTATGTNTCNACGGTGTTCAGNGGAGACGGNGGTGCAGGGAGTACGAATGAGCAGACGAATGTCAGTNCCTCNTCTCTNATNNANACTCTCGATAACTTGACNATCCTTCTCAGGTNCGNTCTCCTGGATATCGGTCATTAGATGATGGCATCCGCGTCCTGTATTCGATATGGGGCACCTTGGTNTGGAAGCCTCCATCCANTTGGACGCCCCGGGAAGAATCTCTATCGCTCATATACAGTCGCTCAAGAGCTCGATGNCGGCGGTCGTTGGANCACCTGTTCAGGGTGCAGCCGATGGAGGTNTTTGAATCGATCATNGACTGGTGGAATAAAGATACCCTGGTGAGCCGCACCANACTCTTCTCCCNCCTTTTNNTCTTGTCCTGACGCNNGGAAAGTTACAGGAAACCTCCCCGGATGTGGCCTTTGAGCTGGTGGATGTTCTGTTGTCTACTGCACAGAACACCACTCACATGCTTTGCGAGAGCATATCCAGTAGAATATCTTCCTCTAGCAGCCGACGNCCACCCGCAAACCTCAGCCTGTAGGTCATATTGCTTAGTTCCTCGACACTACTCGCTCACTTCATACAGCACGGACACCATACTGTTCAANTTCATGGAGCAGTACTTCCAACGCCTGGAAGGTCCCCTTGCTATTCAAGTTTGGGGCCGATACCTTTCTCTTGTGAAGGAGCTTGTGACGACATCAAAAGAATTCAAGCCCCAGAATTTCCCTGCTCTGCGGTGTATGAATGTCTTGTCGGAGAAGGTCACACAGACCACGGCAATGGAGGACAAGAGGATACGAAAAGGGAACTCCAGGACAACTATGGTCGATTACTGGACTCGTGTGTCATGTTCGTTGGGCGCTCCTCGGACCAAGGCTCGTGGATACGGCGTGCGAAATGTGATAGCTACGAATGGTCGCGATTCCCCGGCCCCTCGCGCAGGTTTGTTAGGCTTATTGAAACAAGCATCAGTAGCTCATATCTTGTGTAGAGGCGAAGGTTGCAGATGAGAAGCTGGACGACAGCGCTACCAACTCACCAGAAACAGCCAAGCTACCGCCGAACGCCGAAGTTCTGTACCACATCACCAACTTCATCGCCAAGTCAGTTGTACCGAATTTGCGCAGATTCCTTCTCGAGAACGACAAGGTCATTGCGGCGTGCAATAACATCGTCTACTACATTGTAAATCCAGCAATGCGNGGCAAAACAAGGTAAGCCCAGCTGCTGCTTCGGNAGTNCACCGGTAACCTCANGTCTGCNTTNAGACCNATGGATGTNGAACCNACTGTNNTATCGATNATNGAGGAGATGACCAAGATCCCTGCCTCACTNAAATCCTGGAGAGCAGCNATNNTTGACTTNCTCAANGANAATCGCACGTTCAACTCNGTCGCTGAAGATGGNGCNAAATGGCTACCNATCNTCAAAGTGCTGTACAATTCNGATAAGACCGCGTTCTCTGAGCTCCTTGGTNCGTCGCCTGANGGTGCAATNGATAANATTCACCCGTTGATGCTTCTCNTTGCAGCNAAAGTTGGTGCTGCACCTTCNGCCAACATCTTCACNAACAAGGAGTACGAAATGCTCCTTCGCTCGCTCAGNATCCGAAGACTATCATATGTGCTCTTTGCNGGGGAGAAGAATGCCTTCCTTACACANCTTCCAACNATCCAAGAGAAGCTGGTGGACGTGTTCAGGAGCGTNCCTTCTCCCGTGGTTCAGACNCAAGTNTTNCTTTGCATCAGAGTTNTGCTCTGTAGGNTATCNCCNCACAACCTGACNAGCTTCTGGCCNGTGTTGTTNACNGANCTGGTGCGTNGATAATNGNNNTTNCGANNCNCGAGTTGACAANCGNCNATAGTANCGCATATTNGAGCAAGTCATNGTCNCTCTTTCCGAGCTGATGGCTCGGAGGACCTACAGCTTGTCCTTGCGGCATGCAAGTGCCTCGATCTCCTCTTAGTGTTGCAGACGGAAGAGTTCCAAGTGTAAGTGCCTTAGGGCCTATATCTTCTTTCGCTGGCCGACCTTGACCGACTTTCCAACAGGCATCAGTGGATGTTCGTGACTGACACGGTCGACGCAATCTACCGCCCCGACGATTGGCTCCCCGAGGCGATGCTCGACCAGTTGGCAGAAATTGCAAGCAACCTTCCGATTGTGAGCACGATTATACTGCGGCAATGAACTCCCCTCTCATATTGCCATTCCAGGATTCGAAAAACAGCGTTCTCACTCACCAGTCTTCCATCAACGAACAAAGGCCCATGCGCCGCCCTCTGCTTGGGTCTGTACGGCAGATAGACAGCATGCGAGACTTGGTACCGTTCTTCTCGAACGTGAGCATTGCCTCGTACGAAAGCGTCTATGCCAGCGGTGGAAATATAGACTGGGATACGATAGAAAAGGGCATCATGGACGATATGTTCGATGGACGATGATGATCACGACTAGACGATTTCGCTTCTCATTTCATGTATAGGAAACCCTACTACCGGAATTCCACGACACATACCCGGGCTCCTGTTGCGTCTATCTGTAACCGCTCTGTGGCATTGTTAATGTTCAGTACCGTTCAGTTTTGCGAGTAATTTGCGATGTGCGAATTTGATGTCACGGCACTGGCCGTGCCCGGCGCTTGCTTTCAGCCTTGCACACGAACCAAACCTCAATGTTCAAACGCTCAAACATCGCCCCGGGACTGCTCAGTAGCACACTGTCCACTGGGTTCATCCTGTCTCATTCAGTGCTCACCCTCAACTCGCTTATGGACTGAGCACCACTTGTGCACGTCGTCAAGGGTTGGCCCTTTCGGCGCATCGGAGGAAGCCAAATTGCACTGGTGGAAGAGCCGTGTCTGGTCGTCCTTGAACAGGCCCACAACAGAATGCATCAAGCCGCGGTTGTGGAAGAGGACCAGATCGTTCTGTTTCCTGGTTGTGCAAGCTCAGCAACTGTAATCGCAGGCCCAATCGTCGATGCGTACCATGGATGCGGGTATACCAGCTGGAAGGATGCTTGCAGGTGAGTCAAATCGCGCTTCGGTAGATGGATGTAGTTGCTCACCCTAGGTGCAATAGCTGGGCGTTGCATCTCGTACAAGATGTCCCTGATCTCCTTTAAGTCTGTGATATGGCCACCTTCCGGGTATCGACCCTTCCTATCGACGATGGACGCAGGAAGTGAGTCGACGAAAATGTCAGTGATGGTCATGGGGTGTACTTGGAGGTGAAGGTTCCCTGTGACGGAGTTCTTCCACAGCTGTACCACATTCAGCTCGGCCACTAGTACCCTGCGCAGGATGAAGGGGTCGACTCACAAAAGGATACGTTTTGCGCTTCTCCTCCTCCCAACCCGACAACTCCGCGAACGGAATTTCCATCCCCTCCGATTCGAGACCAAACCCAGTTGGCTTCGCTTTGGCATGGCGAATCCACTCGAAAGGGTGCGGGGCGTACCGAGCTCTTGCCCTCACCGCGAAGTCCTTCCATTCCTGGGGCAGTATGTCGAACATGACTTTGCCAGAAATGAATGCCGTCGTGCCCAGTGGGACTGGGAGTTCGTCACCGGACCCATCGTCATACCTGACAATCTGCTCTGGTCCTTCTGGAACTCTCAATCCATATAGCGCCGTGACCTTGGGTGGGTCGAAGTTGTACAGAGCTGCATCCATGTGCCATCGGAAGAACCTGGTCGCTCCGAACTGCTCTTCTACTTCTGCTGGGATCCGAGTCTTGTGGAATGTCCTATGGTGGCCATGCTTCAACTTCAACTCGGGAATGCCTTCGTGCTCGTAGACGGTGCCGTGGCCTATGACTTGGACCTGGGGCACCCGTGGTATCGTGTTCAAATACGAATGAAGGACCGTCTTCTTTGCCTTCTCATGGTCGTTTCCATGGCCGTATTGCTCGGCCGAGGAATCGAATGCCTATGCTCACTCAATCGTCTGGAACCCGCTGTTTCTGCCTTCGACTGACCTTTACAAGGGCGTACTGCTCTTCTGGAGTCAACTCAGCGTCTCGGAATAGCAGAAGGTCGTGCTTTCCCACTGGTCAGTGGCAGTTGCCTGCACGTTCACAAACTGGACGGGCCTACCTTGTACAGGGCTTGCTCAACCTCTCGAAACACTGATGGGTTGTCCAGCACATCCTGAGCTCTGCTGCCCTTGACCTCCCTCCCGAATTCTTGGAAGTTGGCCGAATCAAGAGACGGTGGGAATGGAATTGGTGCTAATACGACCTGGGTACCCATGGCGAGGTGACAACGCCCGCAATACGACAGCCACGATCGCTTTATACGTCCTTCGCCGGGTTCGCGCGGGAGAACCGTATCTCTGGAAAGGTCTGCTGATAGGGTTAATCTAATCCTCGTTCGCTCTAAGCTGTTCGGGGACGGGAAATCGCCGAATTAAAAAGCCTATACGACTACTTGGAAGCGCTGCTCGACCTTTCTACAGGTTTTCTAAAGTGACACTGCCTCTCCTGGTTTCCCATTCAACGATCTGCGCTACCGTCTCGCTGGATTACTAACGGGGCTCGCTGGCCATGCCTGTGGGTCGCTACGTTCACTATCAATCGGACATCGAAATGTTACCCTTCTGGGTATGAAATTCCCACAGCCGGTCAAGGGCTCGAGTTTCGGCTCAGTCGCGGCCGAGCCATCGACGGTCTGCCTACAAACTTGAATATTTGAACTAGTACGTAGAATTCAAGTTACAACGGTTATAGCCCTCCAGACAAATTTTGAAAGCTTGAAAGTTCGCGTGAACAGATTTTAGAAAGTTGAGTGTTGTCTCGGGGAAGGTGACGTCAACCTCTGGGTGGGCATACAGCATGCAGCTCTCGTGTACAGACGGATTTGTGTCCGCGCGTCAGCGCGCCCAAAAATGCTTCACTGTACCTTCCGAGTCACTCATTGAAGGGTGCACAGCGCTGTTGACATTGGCAACCACTTCCGAGCTTAGACACCGCTCCTGATCAGCAGCGTGATAGGTAGGAATTTCAACAAACAAGCGCGCGTCAGCGCGCTCGAAAAATAGCGAGCCCTACAGGCAAATGTGAAATAACACCTGATATGCGTCTAATCACTCATGTAGTCGACCCAATGAATATTCAAGTGCCAAGTGCCGGTGGTGGGCTGCGCGCGAAGCGCGCCCGCCAAAACGATTACCTAATCGCGTGAGATAAGATGAGATAGGCTTGAAGATAGCGAAAACGTAGTGAGTTCGTGAATAGCGAGCGGTGCGTTGCTCCGATAGTACTGAAACCTGGCAGAACGACTTTGATACTATGTACCTACATCCGACAATTTTTATAGGTTGAGGGGTATCAAGCGTAATATTTTACAAACGTAGCGAACGTAGTGAGATCTGAGGCTGTGCTGAAGCTGTGTTCCGTGTAGAAATATTCCGATTAGGAAGGTGTTGGGACGGCGACCGAACCCTCCTTTCTGCGCTGAAAGCTCCAGGAGCAGATTTACTTCGGTTCTGAGAGCAGGAGAAGGTCAGCAATACCCTTCTTTTCTCCCCTTCTTCTCCTCGATTTTTTCTTTCTTCCCACGAGTATTTAATATTTTTTCTCAGATCTAACCCACAGGCATGCCAGTGGGTAGCGAGCCCTAACGGGGGCATCTAGGCCCTTGATTCGCGTCTGAGGGCAGTGTCGCGACGCGTCCGACAGGGGCTCATTTACGCGGATCAACTTCGGGTGCTTCTGCTCTGGAAAGGTATAAAAGGACGGTGTCAAATCCTCCAAAACCTTGCGATCCACACTCAATCGCCGTGTATTACAGCACACATAGACTGCCCTATAAACTAGCGCCCTTTGCAACCATATATCTCAACTCATATCGTGAAGCACACGAAATGGGAGATAGCATTGGAAGCCGCTGGTATACATGCAAGGTCATTGGATGCGAACGCAAGTTTCGCACCGTGGCCGCTTGCAGACAGCACGAGCTGTCACCCAGGCACAAGAACTGTTGCCCAAAGTGCAACGTAGAGCAGGCTACGTCGGACGATCTCTTCGCCACAAGGGATACGTCCACGGTTACTGCTCCGAACCCCAGTGCCAAACATACTGCGGCACGTACCGCAGNATCAGCAG
>JANDKE010000108.1:0-38559 GCA_027627275.1 Coprinellus aureogranulatus
GAGACCAGGCCTGGAGGAACAGGAGGGACGCTGAGAGGTACTAGGAAGCACCAGTTCAGCCTTCAGTCTCTCGTACCTCGCCCCTCCGGAAGCCTCCAACTCGCACCCAAATCCGCTGCAGCCAAACAAGTGCATCCGACTCGAGCACGGTCACCGCCGTGACCACGCCGCCGACAAACGAGGAGCAGGGACTGGTGGAGGGCGCTGGCGTGATACACTTGTATGATTCTTTTGTCATCTTTAGGTCTAAACCCTCTCCCTACAGCCGGCTGTTGATCACCTCCGACTCCCCTACTGTAACTGCTCGAAGCTCGCCCACCGCTCTCTTGGCTCAAGCCCCCGCCTTACCGTCGACCCTAGTCTTGGGAGTACCCCCACCCCGCTCCCCCAACCTCGCCTCTCACGTAGCACGGTGTTTGGATGACAGCGTCGACTGTTCCCCGAGTTGATTTCACCACAGGCAAGACATTGAGGTCAACCCGCCTGCGGGTCACGATATCGGAATCATACACGGCGGAGAGGAGTGCAATAACGTCGTGCGTTATGGTGCCGTTCAACGCGCTATTGCTTCCAGTGAGCTTGTTCATGGATGTGTCGCTGAATACTCCCTGTATTTCCACCGCCTCGTAATCATATCCTAGTATTTGACTTCCTAAAGGTACACTATCCCCCCGAGTTCATAGAATATGGAGAGATCTTGCCTTCGTGGCAGCGACGTGCGCAGCGACCATGCACGCTAGAAGGCGTTTGGCAAGCCCAGTCCGCCAGAGTGTCCGCGGATTCGAATTCCCGGACTCTTTGAAGAGGCGATGCTTGGGGCCTTGGGCGCACTGCCGACACAAGGATGCTTTCAAAGGTCTATACGGTGCAGGTATGGAGGGGGGAGGGGGAGGTAAAAAAAATAGACGATGAATGGTAGTGCTATATTTACAAATGAGATGTCCGTGGGTGCAATACGACAACATGGTAAAGAAGGAAGAGCTTGGGCACATGAACGACGTAAACGGCATACTATTAATGTCCTCGTGAATTTTGATTTGGGAGGAAGGGTACCGATTTAGACTCTTGGGCGCAGATGAACAGTTGCCTGTGGCCAGTGGCCAGAGGTTCTGAGCAAAGCAGCCTGAAAATGGATATGGTTAGCTTGGAGCCCAGAGTAATGAGGCACTGCCAAACGCCTCACCTCCAAAACGTCTCCCACCGCCTCCACACAACCCGAAAAATTAAGGGTGATTCCGCCGCCGTCTCAGGATACGAGGCCGTGCTTCCGCACCCAAGTCATTTGGTGAATACTTCGCTGCGAGAGCTTCAGCCCGTTGGCGGGCAAGGGAAGCAGGGGTATCAGTTCTCCTTTCCAAATGTCGGGCTTCCATTGCGACATCGTTATCGGCGTACGCAGCAGCCAGATTCTTGGCCGCTTCTTATTGAGAATCGCGCAGTGACTGATGATCGAAGGTAAAAACTGATGATATTTGTACTCGAAGTTTAGCTAGTTTAAATACAAAATTTGTATGCTACGCGACCGTCTACGATACGAAGCGAGCATATGGAAAAGAATAAGAGAAACAATAAGAAGAGATCCACATAAAAGTGGATTCGCATGGGCGCCTATTGCGGTCGCATGCCGTTAACGATACTACGACGAATAACTGAGATACTTGTACATATTTGGTTCGGACGCCGAAGCGCCTCACCAACAACACGAAATCGTAACACTCCTCCTCGCTTCGGCGGGCGATAAGAGGACAACAGAGATGACAAACAGAATGGCAGGGGGTACACAAACCACACCTGATCCACAGAACATACATGCGACGACAGGAAAGGGATCCAACTTTCCAAAACAACAGCAACGATCGAAAGAACAAACAACTGGCGGGGGTCAACGACGCACCCACTTCAGCAACACGGAACACAGAAAGTTCAAGACTTGCGATGTAGAGCTGATAGCCCTGACGGTCTTCAATAGGTAATACCGGCGGCGTTGAGCGAAGTGTCGATACTGACTCCGGAATACGCGATGTTGGTCTTGGTCTGAAATTGAGCGATCTTGCGGCGAGCCTCCTCCTCCATCTCCTCGGTAATTGCCCCTCCGTTCGCATGCTTCTGGGCAGTGCAGTCCCTGAGCCTGTGACCCTTCCTTCCACAGCGGAAGCAGTTCGACGAACGGCCGGGTGGTCCGGTTCCCCAGTGAGGGTGCTTCCCATCGTTCTTCGCCTTCCCGAGAAGGGCGATAGCCGGATCCCCATTCGGTCCTCCCTTCCGCCGCTCCTCCTCCAATAAGGCACTGGTCACCGTCGAGATCTTCAAAGTCCCTTGGGTAGCCATGAGCGTAGACGCGATGCTGGAGTACTCGCTGTTGAGATTGAATATTAATACGTCGGTGATGTCTTCGTCCTTGAGCTGAATGTCGATTCCTCCGAGCTTGGCGGCGAGATCGGTGATGCCGGATATGTACGTCTGCATCGGCATGTCGGTCGTATGCTCGAAGCCATAGAACCTGCGCTTGAGCGAAATGCGAGTAGCCCTGGTGTTTTTCTCGTATTGATCCTTGAGTAGAGACCACGCCTCTGCCCCATTCTTGGCTTCGCGAATATAGGTGTACTGGCTGCGATCGACGCTGAGTCCAATTATGGTAAGCCCGTCCTGAGCCTTCCTCTCCCAAGCTGGTATATCGTCCGCCTTCGTCGGCTTCTTCTCGACTCCGGTGACTACATCATAGCACTCTCGATGTCGGAGGATCATGCTGACGGCGAATTTCCAGTCATGGTAATTGTCCTCATCCAGGACGGTCCTGATAGTGGTATACAGTTTGTCGGTGGACATGGTGGCTGCTGATGGCGGCGACGACGAGACGAGATAAGATAACGATGTTCGTGATGTGATAGAGCAACGATCCCTTCAGTCAGAGCCACTCGGGGCTCATAACTTATTGAGAATCGCGCAGTGACTGATGATCGAAGGTAAAAACTGATGATATTTGTACTCGAAGTTTAGCTAGTTTAAATACAAAATTTGTATGCTACGCGACCGTCTACGATACGAAGCGAGCATATGGAAAAGAATAAGAGAAACAATAAGAAGAGATCCACATAAAGTGGATTCGCATGGGCGCCTATTGCGGTCGCATGCCGTTAACGATACTACGACGAATAACTGAGATACTTGTACATATTTGGTTCGGACGCCGAAGCGCCTCACCAACAACACGAAAATCGTAACACTCCTCCTCGCTTCGGCGGGCGATAAGAGGACAACAGAGATGACAAACAGAATGGCAGGGGGTACACAAACCACACCTGATCCACAGAACATACATGCGACGACAGGAATCGATCGTCGTATCAACGTTCTGTAAGGTGATTGTCGGCCACTAGAACGAAGAGACAAGTAAAGTGGTCGGAGCCGATCCTCTTCAGGACGCACTTCGCGTCGGCTGGTGAAGGGATAGAAAGGGATATTCCCGAGATAAGTGCAAACCCACCACATAATGGTGAGGGCAATAATGCTGGGGTGCGACGTAAGCTTGCGGTAGAGAACGTCGCCTCGGCTCCATTCGCACAGTCTGACAAGGCATGCCGATACGTTTCAATGCATGCGCAAATCGCCTGGAGGAAGCCTGCCAATCTCGTAGACGTATAAGGAGGCATTTGGGTTAACACCCAGCAAGGCACACGCCGATTCTGCGATACCTTCAACCGCCATGACGAGTCTCTTGAGAGTGGCCGGCTTCTGCGATGGAGCGCACATTGTTGGGAGTTCGTGAAGGGTGGTTATAGAGAATTCTGCTGCACTGCGTCTCGCTAGGAGGGAGCTGGGACTCAGGTTGTCATTCCCTGGTCGTAAGTGGTGCAGGATAGCATCTAGCATCTGTACCGAATAGCTTCGAGACATGCGAGTGTGCAGTTCTCGCAGGTGAGGCATTGACTCGTTTCTGGCCTCCCTGAGCACCTATTGTGGAACAGTGAATACAGTATTAAAAATCAAAATAGTGCACACGTACTTCCGGCAGCCCAACTAGGCTCAAGGGTCTTGCGCCGTTTGCCATGTTGGTGGTAGGTGGAGGAAAGTGCAGCCAGCCACCGACAATAACGCAATGGGATAACAATCAGGGCGAGACGAAATCGAGCATCTAATTAATCGAGGCGCCTCAAATGGTTCCTTTGCCTATCCATGACGAGCGTAGGACATGTTTTTCCTTCTGCTTGGGTATATAATTTCGACCCCACTGAGTCCAGACTCTCGATTCGCACTATCTATCCCCTAGTTCCCCTGCAATCGAGGTGCTCCGGGCAATCTTATCTTATCTAGAGGTTTCCCAGGCCAGCGCGCGACACGGCAACGCCTCCTCTCGTCCTCATCGCCTTGTTCATTGACCACGACATCGACCGCAGCACAGACACATGCTAAGAGAGCTTGGCTCAAGCACTCCCTCGTAATTCTGCGTTGGCTCTCCGGTAGTGCGTCTATCATAGCCCGTACACGATCAACGGTGAATTCTGAACGATGGCGAACGACCGACCTGCCCTATCTGGCGAAGGGAGGACCAATTTAGAGAATGACCCGAACTCAAGAGCGAACGGGAGTGCCGACCGCAGAGGAAAAGAACGGCATACAGTCAAAAGCATTCCTCAGGGAGGCGTTGCTTGACGGACAGGCTAAATTGGCAGTGCGTCACTGGGATCTCGATTTCGTATACCTTTGGCTGAATCTATCTGTTAGATCCACTTCGAAAGAGTGTTTGGCTAAAGGAGTCCACCATCGAACAACACCATGTACGAACGATCGAGCGCCCAGCTGTCGAGGTGGCGGGGATGGCTTGGCAGGAAGATTGAAACGAGGCTTTTGGGGCACGCCGATTCGCTTGGAAACCCTTCACATAGGGTCTTGGATTTGTGCGACTTAGGGGGATTAGGTCGTCTGTGGCATAGCCTTACCCATCTCGCATCGGTTCCGCAAGCATAGCCCTAATGGACTATCCTGCGTCGATTCAATGACCCTGATCCCCTGCCACTGTACCACTCGCCTTCCAAATAGTGCAAGAACAATGGTCCCCAAAAAGTGAGGCGATGGTGAAAGGTTCGTGAGCGCCCACACTTCATTCCGTTGAGCATACCCTGGCTTACAGCTTAATTCACTCTAGATAACGAATCTCATCGCCGAGACGCCAAGGTTGAACTAGTCGTCGACGGAGCCCTCCTGACCTCACTTGAGGCCGTTCGGATAGCGCTGAAGTGCATGAAGGGATGCCTCGTGCCGCTCGCTTGTTCATTTGCATCGCCTCGCAAGATACTAAAACATGTCGTACGTCTACCAAGCTTTCCGTCGACCTTTGGATCTGGCTCAAGCAGCGGAAATGGTTAGATGGTCTTGGAGAATGCAAGCGGAGGAGAAATCGGAGTCGGGAAGAGGGGAGAATAGGTCGTGAAGCAGGTGCACTCATAGGATGCCCTGGTGTTGTCCCTTCAACTACCTTCGTGCTCTTGCAAAGCGGGACTGAGACTCCTCTGCCCGTGAATGGATGCATATCGCGGAAGGTGACGCCACCTCATACTCGCAGCGAAGAGCTAGACTGACGAACACGAAATTATTACTGCTGTGCGTTGAGGCGAGGACTTCCTTTCGTCGATTCCGTTCTAATTCACTTCTTTAGTTTGACATCCAATTCTTCCTTAGGCCTTTGAATACCAAGTAGGCTCGATCGGAAATTCCAATGGAATTGTGCCTGCTGGCGAACGATGTCGCCACCGAATCTGTGATTCATGGAAGCAAAACGGAAAGCCGGTGAGTTTGACGCACGGACTTCATCTATCCCTGCAAGTTCAAATGCGCATCTCAAATAGAGTCCAGGTATCATCGAGCCGCATTTCTGGGAGGGAAAACTTTATCGACCACGGGAAGGGTAGATTGTTCGAACCACCCATCTGGATCGCACCATCGTTAGACCTTCCAAACTCGTTCTCGTGAACTGAGGAAGGGAATGAGGGTGGCCTCGTGTTCCTGACCGTACTGCTGGTGCAAGGACCCCGTCAATCGTTATCCGCTCGCCTTCGTTTCTGGAAGGGGTCTACTTCTGCCTGAAGATATAAACGAACCCTTTCGAACCCCAGAACGTTGTTCGAACATCTGGGAACCCTTTCTCGCATTTCGTACCTCTGTTTTGCTTCATTCGAGTTCTGCCTTAATTTTGTCATCCTTTGAACACAACTCTGCGATTTTGCGTTCTACCATGGTTGCTGTTATGATTGAAGGTACGCCTCGATGTCTTTCGCATACTCCTCGTCAGTACTCACAAAACGTATAGACGTTAACCTTGCCAAGCGATGGAACGAGGGTGGAGGAGGCTGTGGGCATTATCGTTACCCGAAGCGATATAATGGTGGCGATGGTGACGATTGCAGTGGTGAAGCCCCTACGAGCGGCGGAGGTGATGGAGGAGGCATTCCTCCCACCGGCGGAGATGGTGGAAGCGACGATCCGCCTACTCCTGGTGACGATGGCGCCGACGAAACACCCAATCCTGGCGATGTTGGCGGTGACGAAACACCCGGTCCTGTTGACGGCACACCCGATCCTGGCGATGATGGAGGAGATACACCCCCACCCACCCCAGGTGACGAAACGGGTGGTACTCCACCCAATCCCGGTGGAGATGGAACAGGCGAAATCCCACCTACCCCTGGTGGAGGTGACGGAGGAGAGGGAACTCCTGGATCCACTGACCCCGTCTGCCCACCCGTAAGGAGACAGGACGTCGAAGGCGGTGATGATTGTATCCCTGGTCCAATCGGTGGAACTGGAGGTGGGGAACCGGCGGAGAAGGGACTGGTGGTGGGGGGATTGGAAGTGGAGGTACCGGAGGTGGAGCTGGAGGCGAAGGAACAGGGGGTGGAGGAACTGGAGGTGGAACCGGAGGCGGGGGAACGGGGGGAGGAGGAACCGGAGGAAGGGAGGGCGCCTCGTGGTCTTCCTGGTGGAGCTGTTGTCTATCCACAAGAAGTTCGGAAGGAGGGTCTCGCTGCTGCTGCTGATCGACATGAGGAGGGTCTTGCTGCTGCTGCTGATCGACAGGAGGAGGGTCTTGCTGCTGCTGCTGATCGACAGGAGGAGGGGAAGGCGCCTCATGCTCCACGGGCGACTGCGTATCACCCTCATAGCGAATATAGTACAGATTTGAGACGACTTGTCTAGCAAGCCGGGCGGGGATTCTGCCTTGGCGGACATAGCCATCTACCTCCAACAAAAGAGAGGTCACTCTTGCGGCCTGAGTGGCCCTCTCTGCAACGGTCATCCGAGTGTGTGCACCGCGCGAATGACGTCCCGACCCCCTCCACCCATCCTGTCTTTTGCCATTTCCTCTACCATTCTGTGCACGAGAAGTCAACTGACCATCCAAGCGGAGAGATCGATAACAATCGCGCACTCACTTGAGACATCGCGTGTAATCACAGAAAGCCGTTGACGATGTGGGAGGATGGTAGGGTTGATTGTGTCGACAGAATGCAGCGATAAGGGGAGACGATGCCGACTTGATGTATCGATGAGGGAGGAAGGAAGGAAGGAAGGAAGCGGAGTGTGGAGGGTCGAGGGGTCTTCTGTTACAGTGGGAGAAATATGGTGGGGTTGTCACAACAGGCGGAGGGAGAACGAAGTCACAATTGGCGAATGTCACGGTGCACCGCCAATTCTTTGAGAATATTCCAGGCTCGGGATGCCTGCAGGCTGAGCCTTGCGTATTCCAGGTGTCACCTTGTTTTGTGACAGCGACGGGTATGCCGGTGCCCAGTTTGGATTGTGTAATCCTCACAGCCGGCGTCCTATCTTCGGTTGGCGCGGTATCCCAAAATTTGGACAACGTCCTGCCACCTTGCGCGGTGCCCCTGTCCAAGTCCACCTCACGTTAGAGGAGATAAAGCTGTACATTGTGATCGACAGATTTGAAGTTCCAATACAATGCCGGCTTTCTATTCCACGAGCCGACGCGGCTTGGTGGGAGGGTGAGGTAAGGCGGGAGAAGGAGATGGTAGAAGTCGCCTGAGGCCGATTTAGCGCAATAGGGTCTTGATAGCTGATAGTGACTGTCACGGTGGTGGTGACGGTGGTCCTCCAAGGCGAATTCGACTGCACAAGGTATGGTAAACAACAATGGAGAGCCACGCCATAAACCAGAAGGTTGAGGGAGGAGGTCCCCACAGCTATCTCGAGTTCCGAGAAATCATGCAGGGTCGATGTGCGTTTGACAGTCGAGACGCAATATCCGAGCCCCTCTCCGAGATCTCCGGCACCGACCATTGACAAGTATACATAGAGCGGTATGCACCGGGACCCTGAGGGAAAATGGCATTACGAGGGCTTAGCCTACATTCAGCTCGGGTTTCAGTTTGAAGGTTCGTGCTGGTGTAAGAACAAGGAGGAGACGAGGCCCTAGCAATCGCCGCTGAGTCTGTTGCACCTGTCCAGCTGACGCATCCTCCAATCCCACAGTCACGAGGATTCTGCTTGCGAAGTTTCACAAAGGCAGAGCCTTGAGGCATCGCAATCTCCCTCAAACGCACCTCTATCCTCAACTATCCTTCGAACTCTCATTCGAACTTGTATATGTCTCAGCCCGTGAGTGCATATCATTTGACTGATACTCCAATTCTTCCTTGTTGACCTCAACCCCAGACCCACACCATGGATAGTCCCCCTACGAAGGGTTTTATTGCCAGAGTTCTCCCTCTCACCCAAGGCAATGTTCACTTGCTTCCGTCTTCAACAAGTGCGAAGCGTGTCAAGAACTTCCTCAAGAACAAAATCAAAGAGAAGCGCCCAAAGGATTCCCTTGAACCGTCGGCGACCCGTTCTGTACCGACGACCCCTGCTCTAGGGTGCCACTCTGGATCTTCTAATCCCGCTCTCGGACGCCCTTATGAATCGGATAGCGACGACGATGATCCGGAATTGACGTCCGTGTTACGCCTTAGCGCAGAGCAGCAGAGGTTTGAGGTTCTGTGCCGATACGTCCTCTCCTTTCAAGCTCTACGCATAGCGGACGTTACGCGGAACTGCGTATCATCGGATAACCCTGTGCCACTTCCGGATATCACTTCTGAGGAGGATCGTGTCTTGGAAGAAGAACAGAAAGCCGCATTTGAAGCAGAACAACGGCGGGTGCAAGCGCTGTTCAAAGCAGCCAGAACGAGGGTTCTCAATCTCAACGAACACTATGTCCGAAATCGACAATACTCCGAGTCAGACACCCTCATCGCCAACGCTATCTGCGGTACGTCATATTTTATTGTTGTGCCGAGCTTCGTTTGACATCGCGGTCCATCTAGCGGAAAGGCGCTTTGCTATGCGCCCATACTTTCAAAAGTATTTCGGCGATGTGACCGAGCCATTCCCTTACTAAGCCGGACTCGCGCTATTCGCGCTTATCAATCACTAGCACTCCTCAGCTACATTTACACTCTCTTTTACAAGCTACTTGGGGTCAAGCATCTCTTTATCCACCCGGCTTCGCCCCTCTCTTTTTGCGCGCCTTTTTCTGGATACGTTTAGCGTCGCTCAATAGGCTTACCGCTGAATGATATTTGCTCTATCTTAGTATTCCACACCGATTTCCACAGCTGGTATAACGCACCAAGGGCCGAGTGGCGAACTCAACAGCCAGCCAAAGCATGCATGTCGCACCGGTGTCCTAATCTCAGGATGGCGACGGGCAGTATGGAAGAGGATGGGAGTTTGACTGTCGTTGAAGGAAGACTGATGGAGGATTCAGATGTTCTGCGCCACGCACCCTCAACTCCCTAGCCGTCGCTTGGTTCAGCTCTATTGTAGTGGAGATCGGGTGTGGCCCTCTGATTGAAGCTCTAAGCGCATCATGTAGTTTCACTTTTGCCTTTCTAGTTCTGAATTCCATTTAGAGAGGGTTTTCGTATACCTTTTCCGCCCCATCGCTGCTGGTCGCCGTCTTCTTGTATCCTCCAACAGGGTCGCCTCCCGGCGCTCGCCGAACCTCTTCGCTACTCCACGCATCAACGTTCGGCGAGGGTGTTCCTCGTCAAGATTCATGACATCCTCCATTCTGTGATATCCCTCTTGGCTCATCGTCCCGAGTCCTGGAAATGGCGGTCACATGGCAACAAAACCTGGAGAAGGCGACTGGAAAGACTCGAAGGGGGTTATGTCCTGCATTCTCCCGCTAGCGTATTATAGTACCTTAACGATTTTCCCGCCGAGAAAACCCGTTGGAAATAGCGATACCTATCTAGTGCACGAGTACTTCACAAGTCAGACATCAAGCCCTCAGCCTATTTATTCGAATAAATTGCGTTCCCGGCCAATAGCAATATTGCAATTTGGGCGGTCTGCCGCCAAAGCTGAAAATATATCAAGTGTGGCAGGGCTCGCCAGACCTATCATCCCTCCCTGAATGACACACCTTCCAGGGTGAGACCATCCCCACCGCCTCTAGTGCACTGCATTTTGTCGAGCGCCTGATGGTCTCCACCGGTACCCGTGTTTATCGTTTTCATGGGGCTACATTCATTCTTCTTCCGACTCCTGCCTTTTCAATCCGCCTCCTTCCCCGTGCCATTGGCACCATCAGCACCACGGCCAACTCAGCCTCTCGTATTCAGCCAACGATCTGCACAGCGGCTTACAATCGCAGCTGCTCCGAGTCTGCAGGGATGCCGCCTCACTCTAAGGATCACGGTAGAGTGAAGAGGGGGAGCAAAATGGATGTGGCCAAGGGTGGGATTACTAGTATGGACTGCTTTTGCCTACGGAACCACCGTGAGGATATTACCCGCACTATGTAGCCGGCGCTTATTTCTCCATTGACCCCGAGGCATGATGACGGAATCACTGTTTCGACGCTGGGCTTGACGTTCGACACGCCTGCCTAGGTTATGTAGTTTGGATAGTGGCGCAGCCCTGTGCTCTCGGATCATCCATGTGGTCAGCGTGCGTCTCGCTCCGACGTCTAATGGGGAGGAGCGAGAAGGGGCCGACTGCTGAGAAGCTGCGCAAACGGCGCATCACGAGGCGATCCAGACCCTCCACATCATGGGGATAGTGGAGGTGCTCGGGAATGACGCATAACGCGGGGTAGGGTAAATCCGTTGAGGGTCAAAGCATCGACCTGCGTTCTTTCTACGTGTAGCGGAACTCTGGCAGATAAATTAGCATGTAAATCAAACCAATACTACAGACGTTCCGAGGCTGCTGGGCTCAACGTCCATGGCCTACCTCACTGTCCCAGAGTAATACTTCTATCAGGAGGTGAGGATACATGGGTTGATTGACGGATGGCTGCATTTCCTGTCTACACCCAGATCTGCGATCCAGTCAGTCCTTCTCAGTACTTCAAACGCCGAGCAGAAAGAGTCCAAGGGTAAATGAATGGCGATGTAATAGGAGTACGGCGCGACAGTTATATTCTCACATGTTAGAGCTTAACGGTCGGCCACGTTCGATGCGACCAACGGCCCATGCTTATTTGCCCCCCGCACGCCATGGACATTGCAACTTTATGGTGCAGTAGTATCACCTTCCAAGCAATCAGAGTAGATTGTGAGGCTCAAAGAATCCACCTTCCAACTGAGCAATGAGTAAGCGTAATCGACCAAAAGCGGGATATGCCGGTTAGCCACTGCACGCCTAACACAGACAAACGATATCATTCGGTAATCGAGAAATCTCTCGTGACTGCCAGGTGCATCTGCGCAGGCCAGCGCAGACCGTTAGTTGTCTGAGGCTATATCAGACAGGGGTATGTGCCGCCTCCGCCACATATGCTGTGCTCTGATCTTTGCAGATAAGTGGTCAATTATTGGGCTGATGTTGGAGCACGGAGGGACGGGAAGGTGAAACCGGTGAAGAGCAGATTCGCGTTTGTGGAAGCCTCCTGTATTCTGTGGCGTAGGATTCAGACGCCCGCTCTAGGAAGGTATGTTACGGGAGCAGCTTCTGAAGAACATGCTGATGTTCTTTGTGTCAGATCTAAACGGCAGGGGCGTGCGCTGCGTTCGACACATTGAAAGAACTCGCCGGGAAGACCAGCAACAGCCCGGTGACTAAATAAAACCGCCGAAACGCCCATACCTTCCAATCCTGGCCGAACAGCCTAGTTTATGGGTAGGCAGCTCCAAATGCAATACCGTCACGATCGATCATTAAAGACAACAACTCCACCCATGCGAAAGCACAGCAACACTTGCGCATCCTGGATCCTAACTTGCCCGGCGCGTTGGTTCTCTACTTCACACTTGCGTGACCATAGTACCTTCACGTATTCCTCATCATGACTGTGACAATGGACGATTCTCCTGAGCCTCGCTATGTGAAACGTCAACATCCAGCCCTCAACACGATCTTCCGTGGGATCGTCCACCCATCATCCACCTCTGAGATCCCCATCCACCAGTACTTGGGAATCAAGTACGCATCGATACCCGCGCGCTTTCGCCAGTCCAAGTTGGTCACTTCCCTTCCACCATTGACGGACGCGACCAAGCATGGGTGAGTACCACCCGTCCTTTTGGTCCCCCAGATCCCATTCTAACTGTCAACTCCCTACTGCGACGAATTCCCCTAGTCCCATCTGCCCTCAACCGGAAGGCTCTGTGGAGGAGCTGCTATTCGGTATCGCCCCTGATTGCATGCCCTACCAAGAGTTGAAACAGGACGAGTTCGAGTGCCTCAATCTGAACATTACGTGTCCAGCTGGTTTGAACCAGTTCTCCAGGCTGCCCGTTATGCTCTGGGTGCATGGGTACGTTACGAGCGATTTCTAGCTCACTTCCACGCTCAATTTTGGTATAGCGGTGGGGACCGAGGTTCCGGTTCTCACTGGGTCTACGACGGCGCGCCATTAGTCCGGAAGAGCATTGAGCTTCGGCAACCAATCATCCTCGTCACATTCAAGTGGGTGGACAGCACCCCGCCAGAGATCCATTGTAACTGACCATTGCGCAGCTTTCGAATAGGTTTCTTAGGCTCCGCTGCTAGTCCTATGATTCGCGAAGACAATATCGCTGCTGGAGACAAAGGAACTGGAAACTATGGTGCGCATCCTGTCCTTCGTACCTTTCTTATCTAACGCATTTCTCTCCAGGTCTTCGCGACCAGCAGAAATGCCTTGAATGGATCCACCGTAACATACTTGGTTTTGGCGGCGACCCTGAAAATATCACCCTCTTCGGCGCATCATCGGGTGCAGCGGACATCGTCTGCCACCTCCTCTCGCGATCGAACCAGGACAGGCCGATGTTTGCCCGGGCCATCATCCAGAGCGCAGTCTTCGAACCGAATTTTCCCGATGTGGCCTCCGCAGGGTGGCAGCTCTCCCGCGTTATGTCGTCTATAGGTGCCACAGACATGGGTAAACTCAGGGCTGTGGACGTGAAGAGACTCATAGGACTTGGTGTCAACCTTCGTGTGATTGATGACGGTGTCTTCTTTCGAGAAGGGTGGATGGACTACTTCGAACATGTGCACAGCGGACGGCGGAACCATCGACATCCAGCTTGCCGCAAAGCTCCTCCACCTCGCAGCGGCAGTCTCCTCAGACCCCCGACCGTCCACGTTCATCAGAATCTATTCCGTCAGTCTCGCAGTCGATCTCATGTGCGAACTCCCGGCTCGACTTCGCGGTGCACCTCCGTCTGTAGCTCTGCGGCCAATGTCAGCGACATAACACAACCTCTGATTATTGGCGACTCCGTATCCGACTCTCTACGATGGTCTCTCCAGACGTCTTGCTGGACGTCGTCGGCTGTGGTACGGCGGGTCAAAGCAATCTGCCAGTCTTTGACCAAAGCGACCAACCTCCTTCGAGCATACGACATCACATCGAATACCCCTCCTGAGGAGATCGTTGACCACGTTCTCGAGCTTGTTAATGACGCCAGAGTGGCATGGCCGACGGAATGCGTAGCGCAGAACGCTCGGCGAGAAAGGGGCGGCCACGGTGTCTGGAGATATGTATTCGACCAGGAGGGTCCGTACAGAGGCATTCCGCACCACGCGGCGGACCTCATGTACCTATTCGACACTGTACCCTTGCCCGAGGGTATCTTGTCGCCAACCGTTGACCTTCCGGAGATGTTCTTCGATGAGCCATTCGAGGCGGACAGTGACCATCACCAGAGTCCACACCTGCTCAATGTCAGTCCGCCAGGCGACGACGGGAATACCGACGACGAGGACGACCGGATGTTGATGCGGGAAGACGGCAGTGGTTCGGACCTGAGTATATCGGAGTTGTCCAGGTACAGTGGCGCAGACGAATGGGAAACAGTAGCTGTGGATGAGTATTCGTACAAGACTGTACGAGACGCTATCCAGAGCAAGTGGATAGCGTTTGCATATGGTCAGCAACCGTGGCGGGACGATAAGGTGTTCGTCTTTGGACCCGAGGGGGAGACTGGGGAGAGGAGTCAGGCGATCTTTGAGGGTAGGAGGAGGAGAGAGCTGTGGAAGAACACTTTCGAGCATCTGGGCCATCAGCTTGTGTCGAAAGTGGGTGTGGAGTTGAGCAGAGGACCAGGCTAGTGGACGTCGTTGGTTGTTTCAAAATCCTGCTCTCGGTTTTCGGTCACATCTCTCATGTTACGCATCTTCGTGCTATTTATCAGTCCGCTGTCGCATTTTCACCACTTCTTTGCTTTCCTTGTTATGCTCGTTCTTCTGGGTTTCCTCCATCGTCACGCTTACTACTACGTATCATGCAGCTCGCTCATCGGGATTTCAGTTCGGATTGTAACATTAGCATCGCATATCTAGTTTTCTACTCATTTATCATCAAACCCTGGTTGTACGGTATCGCGGTACAACCAACTAGCGTATCATATACACGTATCCACATCCACCTCGTCCAATCTATACGCTTGCATTGTGTTTGCATAACGAACAGCTTCCTCTCGGTCCTCTCAGCCTAAACTCCAGGCTGGTTCTTTTGGGTCTCTGTCGCGATCGGCGCGATTGAGGCTGCTATCGGGTAGGTGTGGTACCCAAACATATTGCGATCCATTGGCATACGAGGGTAAGATAAAAGCATGACGAATCGAAGAGTTTCAGAAGCTCTCGCTCGGGGAGGACTTCGGCACAGATAAAGATGGGAATGTGCATGGTAATGTACAGAGGGGGAATGTGAGGTTTCCGACTTCTAAGGACACAGGACGGGATATGAAAGGACAGTATAGATAGGTTCACCGGTTATTTTCTCAGCTTGGATAATGAGCTCTGCGACATCGACGGGGTCAAGGGTGTGAAGAGGGGAGAAAGGTTGAGGCTAGGAAGATCTCTGATAGAAAGAGAATAGAACGGTCTGAAGCCCGCGAAACTTGTCCCACTCGCCATTATGGTCGACAAGAGACCTTACAGTCAGTAGAGAATGTTTATGACGGTATGCATGCGAAGGTGACAGGAGGGGCCCTGGCACCTCAAGATATATACTTCTTGCTTAGCCACGCGCGTTCACCTTGATCGTCGCCAAGGCAGTTGAGCACCAAGACAAGGCTCAACGGCCTCCGAAAGTCTATCCTTGTTCATAGAACCAAAAGGGAACAAAGGTTGTGTGCGCCCTGTGGATATGACACACCTTTTCCACTACGGGGGGATTCGACCCTACAGAATGTCGCCACCGTCATCCGAGGAGCTCGTCGAGGAAATATTCAGTACTTTCCATTGAATCCTTGGGTCTCGGACCCTCACCATCGGGCGACTTCCGAGTCAACCTTTTCTGTATTCGGGTGATGCATAAGAGTTTTATATGCGTGGTGGCTTACCGGCTCCAAGTTCACGCATCGACTTGAATACAGGTCTCGCTTTAAGTTGTTCATCTTTTGCCTTGAACCGAGCTTTGAGGTCTACAAAGTCAAAGTAGTACTGTAGGACGCAAATTAGATTGCTGTGAGTTCAAGTTTTGATCGGAGCTGGCGACCAAACAGGGCCATACTGCAACTCTCTCCCAAACGACCACCTTCAAACCTTGGGAACTTTCTTACAACCCCTGCCTGCAAACGAAGTCGTCCTTGGAGCTAACAGCACATCCCCCTTTGCTGGCCTAACGCGGAATGAACGCTTCGCCCTCATAGCGCATCACACCGTTGCGCATTGGTTGGCTCAATTGCACAGTGCAATTGCCATCTCAACCCACTATCTCAGCTCGTTCCCTGACGTGTTCATCGACCCCATGATTTCTCTGTCGCCCTAGTCGATCTGCCCGAAAGCGGGTTGTCGATTTGATCAGCGACTCAACCCTTGTAAGGCCTGGTCCAGACATCTCTACTTGAACGAAGACCTCTGTAAGTCGCTTGTAACCTATTTGTACCGGTGAAACTATTGTTTACTATTCATCTTCTTTTCCTCTCATGCCATTCCAACCAGTATCTAGACTCAATGCCCTAGCCCTCTATCGAAACTAAATGTGACTCATTCGACAAGAATACGCCCTGCGGACTCCTAAAACCCAGTTATTTCTCAATTCAAGGGTCGCAATCGTCCTCCTCTGTCACACATCCGGAAGCGCACCCTCCCTTCACTGTTTTTGCACTCAAGCATCGCCAAGCCAAACAATAGTAATGAATCGCTGTATGAAACATGGAAGGATGCTCAGGAGACAGCAAGAGAGTGTCGGGAATGAGCACATTGCGAGCCGAAAAGTTGGGCATGGGAGCGATTGGGCGATTCTGGTGAACGCCTGACCTCCACCAAGCAGGCGCGAACACGCTCAGCCTACGTTCAACTCCGCGCTGGGTGCAGACGATTCGAATGCCTGACTGCCTCAATGCGAATCTTATCGTTCCTCGCACGAAAGCTCGATTGAACTAGATGCTTCCAAACGTAATCCCAGTTGTTCAAACCCCCCGAGTACCAATATCCACTTCGCATCCGTCTAGGCGCCTCAATCGTCGTCCGTCCTCCCGTTACCCTTTCTTTTATATATCTTCGCATTTCTTGGCGTGGCCGTCCGCCTTCTGGGCACAGATTACTACCTACTTATACTGACTGTGATGCACACATCAATGCTGTCTTGGGAGCGCAGGGGCACAGGTTTTGCTCAACCGCTCGTTCGGCGTTCTCGGTGTCACCTACGATCTATCGACTCAATCGTGCTGTGCCTCGAGGCGTCAGAAACATATCAAGTGAAGGCATCCACAGAGTGATTGTGTGATGCTTCAATGAAGAGAGTTCCAAACTCAGTGTTCTTCCTCCTTGACTCCTACTCCCACCATGCCTGACAGTCTGTGGAGGAGGATTGCCAGGTCAGGGACTCGTAGCCTGCCTACTAGCCGCGACCATTCGCCAGAAACTCGGAGTTTGCCTTCGACGCCAGTGCCATCGCCCACCCCGGCGAGGAAAAGTGAGTAAGATCTGTTATGTTGCGCGCGATGGGAACACTGATTGACTCTAATTACTTAGGAGACCGCGTCTTCGCTTTCTTCAGAAGATCTCCGACACCTCAACCGACAGTCAGCAAGCTAGTGTCTGGAAGCCTTTCAATGGCAAGGACCCATGGTGAGAGAGAGGAGGCTTGTGGGATGGGTATCAGGAACTGATCGTTCTTGGTATAGCATGCGCAAGCGTCGAAGAACTAGGATGTAGCGAATTCAATCCCGCTGCGGGAGTGACTAGCCAAGCCTTCGATTCCGAGCCTGTCCCTGTGGCAGGTATGAGGTTATACATACGCAAACTGCAGTTTGAAGTAATAGACGCCGACAGACATGAATGCGACGCCCGAAGTTCAGCAATCGACTCCTCCCGAGCTTCCCACAGTGCAGCATCCCGGTAAGTAAGAGAGAACGCTGCATGTATTCTTTGCTAATCTCAGACATTCATTACACCTTTGTAGAACATGAACAAGCCTCGGAAGGAATCGTCACTGCGGAACTTCCTATGATCATCCCACCCCCATCGTCCGGAGTCAAGGTCGCGCTCAATTTCACCCAGACGCTATTGAAGAAGCTACCGGATATACTGGATATGGGGAATCCAGCAAAGGTGGTACTTGGAGTTGCCCAGGCAATCATTGAAATCAAGGAGGTTCGTCCCAATCACACGCCCTCCATTGTACACCTGGCTTAGCAATGTCCCAGGCTGTGCAGGATAACATGGACGCTGTCGACCGGCGAATCGCGTCAACTGGAACCCAGTTGCTCATAATGAAGACGGCAATTGAACGATACCAAGACGGCGAGAGCCACCCGGCGATGCAGAAATTCCAAGAGTAATGTGCTTTCTCACTCGATCGAAGGGACTTTGCTGATGGAACTCAGGACACTGGGACAGGAGTTGGGAAAGCTGTACCAGCTCAAGAATGGATCTGCTGCCAGGAAGGTAGCGGACCACGAAGACGAGAAAAACCAAATCGCAGAGATCTTTGACAACGTCAACGAAGCGAGGGAACAGTTCCAGGCGGGTCCTTTGAGAGATTCTCTTCCCGCAATCCCTGATTACTTTCATTACAGCTCGAAGCCGGAATCAGGATGTACGAGAAGGTCGATCACATTCAACAAGCACTGAAGGTTCGTGACTATGTCCTTCACCCTACCCATCGTTATGTTACTGCTGTTCCGGCCACTCGATTGATTGTTTCCACAGCCCGACGTTCGCAGCATCGAAAGCCTTCCGAAACACCCAGACGTTAGCGGCCAGCGTAGCGAGTACTTCGCCAACAGTCGCGACGGAGAAACGCGGTATATCCTGACCTGGACTGAAGCTTCCCCTTCTCTGGTTCTGTCCGTCCACGCGGCTGCGGGGATGGGCAAATCTACCTTTGCTCACCATCTTGGCAAGGAATTGCGCTCTCAGAAAAGGCTTGCCGCTTCGCTCTTCATGAGCTTCGTACCACCTGACTGGGCCCTGAGACACTCGTTCGGCTCATCGCTGGGGAGCTCGGACGGATCCACCCGGAGGGGATATCTGCCATCGTCGAAGCTATCCACAGTTGCAGCGGCTCGTCCTTGAGCATGCAGCAGCTTTTCGATTCGTACATCTGTCGCCCTTTACTGGCACTCCGGCTCGGCACACCCCTTGTCGTCGTTTTGGATGCCTTCGACGAATGGAAACCACACGCCACTTTCTTGAAAGAACTCATTCATCTCGAGCCGATTCGACACCTCGTCAAGTTTGTCGTCTTGGGCAGGGCTGAGCTTCGCAGCAGCGATTTTCAGGGTGTTTCGATCCACTCATACTCTCTTCCACCAGCTTCCAGGAACGTTATGCGATGCTACTTCCAGGCCCAGTTAGCGTCCGTGGAATGGGACGGTGACAAGCTAGAGGCCCATGAGGCCGATCAGCTTGCGGAAAAGTCCAATGGCTGGTTGGTTTGGGCCTCGACCACCTGCTCTGGTTGGGCTAGTGCACCATTCTACTGTGGTTGTACTTAATTTGGAAGGTGCACTTTTGAGAACAGTGTAATCCAAGGCAGTAGGCACCTGGCCATCAGAAAGTGTCCCTGTACAATCTGCACCACGCACCCGGACCTCTGGCCAAAGTGCCCTGTACGATTTCGCACCACCCGATCGTCATCTATCCGAATTGGGATGTGCCGGCCGGGTTCCTGATGAGCCGGATGGCGTTCCATATTGGGTTTTGGGACCTTTAGCCAATTGAGAGCCTGATAATCCACGACTGATATTGGAGACCTCGCCGCATGCGAAGAAGTTCGGACATGCGTTGGCTGTGAGAATGGTGGCTGAGAGGAGGAGGAGNATGAAGGCGTCGAAGTAGNCATCAGCCTGAGATNTAGGGCAATAGAGAGGTCGTAGGNATNCTGCGTGAGCNTGGACGTCAACNCAACGTGTTTGCCTTCGTTGCGAGAAGTATTGTCAGGCACANATAGGGTACNCGAGGCTGATATCAATCGATGTGGTATGTCGTGGGCGCTTATCATCAGGGGCCTCGACCNGGACCAGAGCGGCANCGTGACGTCAGGCTGGCGCCTTCCGGGAAACACAAGGCAACAACATTNNGTTGCACGCCTTGACCACCTCCTNNTANTACCCTCGTTCCGAACTTCNACTACCATCCNATACCGNAATGGAGAACCCAGAGCAAGACATCGCAGCGGTTATCTTTGGACTGACGACGGTATCNTCGCCNGANATCCAGAAGGAAACGGTGGAGACGTATATGACGAAGGANGTCGCNTTNGANCACCCGGTGTGTTCTGTGCNCTCNGGGCCGAATTCNAGGGAGAAGGTGCTCAAGATATACCAGTGAGTCNAGATNGAGTGGNCGNGATGANTGCTTNCNGACAGNATGTATGACAGGTGGTATCGGATTCTATCACCCAAGATTGACTTGAGAGTGGACCATGTCGGTAAGCGCCCGTCATAGCATACNCACATCTTCAGCTGACGNTCTGGCAGTCTTCGATACCAAGCGGGACGTGATGTACGTGGAGATGGTGCAGTGGTTCAAGCTCTTCTTCTTGCCAGCGAAGGCACTGCCAGCCAGGTGCGTATTGGCCTTTNGTGCACCTTATCAGCTGAAATTCATTCCTCGATTCGAAGGCTTGTTACCCGCCTCGAGCTTCAGAAAATTCACGGGTTGTACTACATATCACGGCAAGATGACTTTTATCATACCGNCGTACGTCCTTATCATCCCTAGGCTTTGCTAGAGCGCTAACTCGGGTGGATGCAGCAATTCGCGAGGCTAGTGATACCCCCTATCGCGCCGCTCGTCGCGTTCATTCTGTGGCTTGGAGGCATAATTTCGTTTATGTTAGCAACAACTGGCCAGTATCTGTTCGGTGTTTGGAAACCCACAGCTCCTCCACCGGTGACTAGTGCAGAGAAGGATATAGAATTGAGGAGCTTTGCGGGGGACCGCGACGACTTTGTACGGAAAACTCCAGCAGCGTCGCCATCTGTGGATAGGAAGGATTCATAGTACACTTCCTGTTTTATGTATTCCACTGACTCCATGACTGATTGAAGTTGAGCTTGGGCTAGTGGGGAGGGTCGTTTTGACAAGGGTATGCTCGACACCTATACTTCGCCCAAGGGCCCCTATTCCCTCGACCCTCTGAGACCGAGCGTGCACCGTCTGCAGGGCTTCACCTGCGTAGTTCCCGCGCTGCGGTGGTTACTGCGCTGGGAGCGCTCTCTTGTGAACTCGGAGGGACGAGGGTGTGTCTTCCAGTGCTTCCATCCCGTCAAACCCGGTTAGGCGCCGCTGTTTCATGCGATCTCGTGTTCGGCGAGCAACTGGAAGTACTTTAGCGACGCCCTCATCCTTGAGGCCAATAACGCTCACCATATTGGGAATGCCGCTGGCGATAGGGTACTCGTGCTTGCAGTTGGGGCACACCATGGCTCCTTCTTCGACATGGATCTAACAAAATGGTGTAAATTAGAGCCAGAACAGTTGTGAAATACCTCACCTCAAGCAGAACATGGTGGAGGTTTTTCAAGAATTCATCGTCCAGCATCTCCGGCTGTTCCTCAGGCAATGATGTATCCCCAAGCTACCAAAGCGATGTGAGCCACAGCATAGACCATTGTGAAAGCAACTCACTTGGCGAGCCGTATCTACCAGGGCCTTCCACTCAATCTTCGGTAGGAAACCCTTGATGAACTCCGGGTTGAACTCTGCCTCTCGCATCTCCAACTCCACATTTTTGAATTCCAAGGGGAAGTTGTTCGCGGTGCACCCCTTGACATGGCAAGCCAGTAGGTTGTGTGTGATGAGGCGGACCATCGTCGTCGTCGCTGCAGAAAGAAATATAAAATTGATCTAATCATCCTCGACGACGCCGAAGTCGCGTCGCGTATTTTCTTCCGGAACCACCACCATCATGCGTCCACCGTCGCCCTCAATCCCTGAAAAAGAGTTTCTGAACACCGCTTTGAAGCAGCAGCTTCGTATCGATGGTCGTTCACCGCTCGAAATGCGGACGCCGAAGTTGGTATTTGGGCCAGAGTTGGGATGGGTGGATTGTTCAATGGGCAAGACGCGGTATGCACGATAGCCTATGTGGCTAAGAGGGTCATGAACTCATTTTGCTTCAGAGTAGTAGCATATGTCGAGGCGAAGATGGTGAAACCCACTCCAGAACGACCGTATGAAGGTATCATCACGATCAACTCTGAATTATCGCCCATGGCATCCAGCGAGTACGAACCAGGACGGTAGGTATGTATCCGATATCCAGTCTTTCAAGAGCGTTAATCAAGCTGGACGCGTCTAGGCCGTCAGAAGAGGAAGTCACAATTACTAGGATGCTCGACAAGGTGATCAAAAGGAGCGATGCTGTGGACAAGGAGTCGTTGTGCATATTGGCGGGACAACGGGTGCGNCTTGTTCTATGGTTCATGGCATCATACGGAGGCTGAGGCATCCTAGGTCTGGCATATACGCCTAACGGTGCACTTCCTGGCGGATGCAGGGAATATGTTGGATTGCGCTTGTCTCGCAGGAATTGTTGCACTGCGGCATTTCAGAAGACCAGAGGTTGAGGTCATCGGGGACGACGAGGTTATAGTGGTGCGTAGTACCCTCTTGCAATACGCAACACCACATCTGACTCCATATACCAGCATTCACCCCTTGAACGCGCTCCAATGCCCCTCGCCATCCACCACAGCCCCTTCTNCTTCACCTTCGCCTTCTTTGCAGATTCTGAGACACCACCCATCCTCGACCCTTCGCAATTGGAGCAAAGGCTAAGCGCGGGGACGATGTCGATCGCGCTGAATGCGCAAAAGGAGATTTGCGTTCTTCAGAAACTAGGCGGTGTGCCTCAAGATACGGAAGANATATTGCGGCTGGTCAAGGTCGCTGTCGCGCAGGCGAAAGGGCTCTCGACTTTCGTAGACGCTCAGCTCATGGCGGATTGGTCGACGCGCAAGGTGGAGGTTCGATAAACTCAATATATCGGNTTGTGATATGATTTCGCGCCGCCCCTTGTCCTCTAGACATGCATGTTCGGTGTGTGCCCTGGTTCCTTGACGCGTCCTTTTATGGTTCGTCGCGCACCTCTTCCTATGACCCTTGAGACATGCCCCCCTCAAGCTTCAAGCTTCAAGGCGGTGCCTTCCATTTGAGTCGCCTTGCGCAGAGCCTAGCTCATGAACTACTGTCAACCCTACTCGATTTATCTCTTCTCTACTCACTATGAGGGCTGCTGGCCTGCTTTCTCATCCTCAGTTCGCTATCCTACGCCGTTTCCGCACACTGTGAGCTCTTCCTCGTCTTTTTACCTGCTTCTCCTGACCTTCAATCTCGCAGATATCTTTGAGACTCTCGTATATGGTTCGCAGACGTCGAAAAAGGCCGTCCGTAGGCCGAGAGATAATGGACCCGTACACGACTTCACATCTGCGGACATACGGTGTAACGTTGACATCCAGGCCGCCACGGAAACAGTTCAGGTTGATGCGGGGGCCAAGATTGGGTTTGTTCTGGGCGAAAAACTAAGTGACTGTTTATCATCTAGGGCCTGCCGCGATGTACCTCGGTCGTGCTCCTGGCAAGGCAGCAGCCTGGGATGGTAGTGGGAAGTCATGGTTCAAGGTGCGCTGCCGATCTTGGCGTATCTCAAGTAGTACGGGACTGACCGAATTTTCGCAGATCTCTCAGTGGGGCGCAGCGTTCAGGCCGAAGTTCACCTTCATCTCCCTAGATCAACGGCAATTNATGACCACNATACCCAAGTCCGTTCCTTCCGGAGAGGTTAGCCAAGNACGAATCCANTGTCNTACNACAGAAGGCTGATCNTNTTGCGTGTAGTACCTGGTTCGAATGGAACATATCGGCTTGCACCAAACGGGCACCCCCGAGTTCTTCGTTTCCTGTGCACAGATCAAGGTGGTGAAGGGCGGAGCTGGGAAGCCGCCTATGGTTGAGATACCGGGGTATCTGGGGAAAGACGGTTAGTCTTACCCTTGTAGGAACTTTCGGAATGTTCACAGTTCCGTGGGCAGATCCGAGTTTGATGGTAGACATATATTGGCCAGTTCCAACAGCCTATGAGGTCAGTAGAAGGCATTCTTCTGCGCTCTGCTCCCTCCCTGATGGTCGCCGTCGTCTAGGTCCCTGGGCCGAAACCATACAGAGGACACCCAGATATTTGTAGCATCAAGTCGAAGTCATAATCAGTACTCCCATGCATTAACGCCCAGTCTGGAATGCGACGAAAAACGCGGGCTGCGGCGGGAGATCCCCGGCTATCTGAAGGTAGCCAATGTGCAGTACATGACGCTTTCAAACCCACGGAGTGACAGATCGACTTCTCCGCATGCAACTACTGATGAATACACCCTCAGTTATGTTGTACTAGTAGCTTCCTCGTTGCAGCTTCCTTATCACACACAGGGTTTTATAATTGGATCATTACTAGTGGGGCCGAAGTTCATCAAAGCCATATAAAGAACGCCAACANACGTCTTCCGAGTCGTCACGGTCAATCTCGCCCCTGGTGTCCCGCAATATGGGAGCGTTCAGGGCTCAATGGCCCTCCGATGGTTACACTTACGGAGAGGACGTGCTCTCCGAAGGGCATCAGTCAGTGGNCATCACTCTTTTCACTCGGGAAACTGACTCTTCACCGGCATCCCAGCAGCGACAATATNCTGTTATTTGTTCCGTTCTTAATCGCGGTGCTCTCCGCAGGAGCACTNTTATGTCGCTTTATNATTCAAATCTTGACCTCACGCCGAGGCGAGGAAGAGATCAACGCGAACAACGCGCCTGAGAGCAAGANCATTGTCGCAAGGAACGGGGGAATAACCGTTTTCGTGTTCATGGTCGCCAGAGTGCTCGGTTGCGCAGTACTCACGGGCTTCTCAGTGCCTGCGGTGCTCAGACATCTCCGCACAGCTACCGATGGTCTTCTTTTCGAGGGCTCCGATGACCTATGGTACACAGGCGAGTACGTATCCCTGTTNTTGGCTAACGTTAGTCCCAAATCACACCTCTCTCAGGCTCAAGTAAGAGTACTGACTCTGCCCAGGTGTACGCGCTCGCTCTCGCTACAGTCGCCNTCGCGAGTCAGTCTTGGAGTAGATGGATCGTTCGACACAATATTGCCGTCCTTTTGACGGAACTGGCTGTCTACACATACAGGGACATATGGCCACTCGCTACCTATACCAAGCAACCTCTGGACACCGAAGAGGGTTGGCTGATCTGGGCGAAAATTGCGACTCTCATCTTCACAGCAATCCTGATTCCTTTGTTCATTCCTAGCGTTTACGTCCCTGTTGACCCAGAGGTGAGCAGCAGGATAAGGAATTCTGTGACATATGGCACTCATCTGAACCCGTCAGCGTCCGGAGAAGATTCCTCACCCTGAGCAGACCGCATCGATCTTGTCATTNAATACCTACGGTTATCTTACCCCTACCGTGCTNGCCGGATACAGAGTCGCTCATCTCCCAGCCTCTGAATTGCCTCCCCTCCCCGATTATGACCGTGCCCAAGACCTTTCGAAGAGGTCAGAGCNATATCTTGACCCAATCGGNGTCAGAAAGGGGCGACATATCGTCTTTGGACTGTTGCGAATGTTTGGTGAGTACAAAGCGTGTTGAGAGCCTGTTTTCTTACAGGACGCACCCATGCAGGCAGCGCATACTTCAGAGCTTTCTTCGGCGTTACAGGCTACACCATCTCTCAGTTTATTGCGCCTCTCGCTGTAAATCGACTCTTGACGTGCGTCACTCATCCGCAATTCCANTATACGGGATCNTCGCTGACCATTCCTTTCAGACTNCTTCAAGTGGGCGGGGAAGCCACCACNGGCGTCAGACCGTGGTTCTGGGTTGCAACNATCTTAGTNTCNCCCATCNTCGGATCCGTGGGCTTCCAGTACTATGCCCTCACCATGACCCACGCNCTCATCGACGCTGAGTCTGTTATCACNCAGCTCCTATTCGACTACAGTCTCAAGGTTCGAGTGAAGGCNGAGACCTCCGAGCAAGGGAGTAGTGAAGTGANNGCGGGNGGNGGGAAGGCTNCCAATTCTTCGTCNAACNTCACTGGCAAGNTGAACAACTTGGTAACGATCGANTTGAAGAACATTGGGAATGCGAGAGATNTGATNGTTCTCTGTGAGTAGGCTCCNTCANGTCNNTCNANTNNACNNTTGAGTCAATNANNGCTNNAGTCTGGATNACCCCTTGTCAAATCATNGGNTCCACNGTCTTCCTGTACTTNCTGTTAGGNTGGAGGTAAGCGNNCNTTCTCAAGTATGNACTNTGATNNCTGACAAAGTANNNAGCACCTTCGTCGGCGTAGGATTGATGCTNGCGACNCTNCCNGTCCCNGGCTGGCTTACGAAAATATCTGCCGGTGTGCAGAAAGAGAAGATGAAGAAGGTNCNCCTCCGNTTTNGTCCCATGTTCAGGTTGTCTAACGGNAGTTGNTGGACTAGACCGACGCCCGCACTCAAACNGTCACGGAGTCCATGAATGTACTTCGNATGATCAANATGTTTGGTTGGGAGANAAAGATNCAAAGNCAAATCGATGAACGACGCGAGGCAGAGCTGAAGCTCCTCTGGAAAGGCAAGGTGCTCCAAGTCCTCATCCATCTCATAACGTGAGTTCNTCAGGACAANCAACNAGNTCGAAANTCACNACNAACACCCTCCAATTTNAGCTTCATGATCCCCACTATTACCATGCTGGCGACGTATGCAACAGCTAGTCTTGTCATGAAGATAGAGTTGACATGTAGGTTGCGTCCTAGCATGAATCNNCTTGNTGCTGATNCATTCACAGCGGCGAAGGTGTTNTCCAGCATGATAGTCCTTCAGAANATGCGGAAACACATGGTTCAAACNACCTGGTCGATCAACTGGTTCATCCAAGGGAAGGTTTCCATCGACCGNTTNAACAGTTTCTTNAANGAGACGGACCTCCTCGATGNNTTTGATGAGAAGCAGAAGCANCCTACGGNCNCACNAGAGACGANNANTATTGGGTTCCGGAACGCNTCTTTCTCGTGGACTNCCTCNGACANCNNTTCGACGTCTGGGCCAAACACNCCTANCNCAGAATTCAAGTTGAGNNTNCCCGGAGNATTGGAGTTCAAGNGAGGGAAGATAAACNTGATTGNTGGTCCAACGTAAGGNTTTGNACGCNTATGANNCNGNGGTTNNGCTNACNCCNTTCTCNCAGAGGCNCCGGAAAGACGTCGCTCCTGATGGCGCTNCTAGGNGAAATGCACTTCGTGCCAACTCANCCGGACTCNGCCTTCANTCTGCCGCGCTCTGGAGGCGTCTCCTTNGCCGTACAGGAGTCNTGGGTGCAGAACGAGACNATCAGGGANAATATACTCTTCGGTGCNCCNTATGAAGAGGATAGATANAAGAAAGGTAAGNCAGANAAACGATGTTTTGCTTCCTATTNNTGTNTTAANCACTGGNCNNGATGTGCAGTCCTTNATCAGTGTGCNCTGGANCAAGACCTCGAATTGTTCGAGGCTGGAGATGAAACTGAAGTNGGAGAGCGAGGNTTNACGCTCAGGTACGGCATCTGCNCAAGAGTANCGTTCTATGGAGCTTACNATCGTCGTATAGNGGAGGCCAAAAAGCACGTCTGACTCTGGCCAGGGCGATCTATGCCAAGAGTGACATAGTNNTGCTTGATGATGTNTTGGCCGCGTTAGATGTACACACNGCGAGCTGGGTTGTCAACANGTGCTTGAAGGGTGATCTCGTGAAAGGNAGGACTGTTNTACTCGTNGTGCGTNCANNTTCTAACNGACCCNCGAAGNAACCACCAAGCTNACCGCTANCGCAGTCGCACAATATCGCTCTNTGTAGCCCTATCGCAGACTTCATCGTCTCCGTGAGCCCAGAAGGCGTTGTNACNGGTNTCGGGNATGANATCTCGACGATCTTCGCTTCNGATCCTCAGCTGNAAGCTGAGTTNAAGCATGACGAAGAGGNTCTCCAAGCCGACGAGAAANTTGACGACATACCCNCTGGNCCCGAGGCAAAGGCTGGCCAGAANGGAGCTGGAAAGCTCATNATGAAAGAAGAGATACAGATCGGTGCAATTGGCTGGAAGCCCGTCAAGTTCTTCTTTCAGGCTCTGGGNGGTGGCAGCATGGGCCTGTTCCTNGTGCTATGGACNGGGGGATCATTGCTCGAGAACTTCATGCATAGCTTCAANCTGTGGTACTTGGGGTACTGGAGTAGTCAGTACGAGAAGCATGCTGCNGCNGACGTGCCAGTTNTGAGGTNCGNTCNAACTNATNTCCNNNTGAGTCGNTGGNTTNNGCNNANCTGACGGANACNACNCAGATACATGGGGNTNTACACNNTACTCATAGTGGGNACCATGACNGTGTTCGGCGCNCGGAATACATACTATGTATTCTCGCANATCAGGGCATCGAGGATTGTGCACAAGGTNCTGACTCAATCTGTTCTTGGCACCACNCTGAGGTCNGTACAAATNACANNNNCANANCTCTGACNAACACCTGACCNACGTATCAGATGGCTNGACGAAACNCCTGTCTCGCGGATTATACAACGANTGACGATGGANATGAACATGGTNGATGGCCAGCTGGCTAGCATACTTGAAGCCCTTCAGAGCTATACCTTGGTCGCTACTGTCAGCTTGGCGTCTGCTGTGCTCTTTGTTCCGCTGTTCGCTCTTCCCGGTCTCCTAGTTGCGGGATTGGGTTTGTTCATCGGAAGTGTCTACATCAAAGCTCAGCTTTCTGTCAAGAGAGAACTAAGGTGCGCAACACCCGGAGTCTCAGNNCGTTAGAACAGCGTACTTATCGATTCCGTACGGTCAGCAACGCCAAGGCCCCTATGTTGGCACACTTTGGGGCGGCGGCTGCAGGACTCGGTATGTTCCTCCCCGCTGTTCGTCCGTGCACATATAACGAGTATCGAACCAGTTTCTCTCCGGGCATACGGGGCAGAATCACAATACCGAGTCGAGCTAAGGAAGCGCCTCGATCACTACGTGAAGCTCGCGCGTATGAACTATGACCTCAACCGTTGGATAAACTGTATGCATCATCATTATCATCCTTCTCCAGGAGCAGTGTTCAGCTCACAGTTGTGCCCTACTATTCTTCTTTGCTCTCCTTGATAGTCCGCATCGACGTTCTTGGAGCAACTTTCACCGCATCTCTGGCGACATACCTCACCTACTATAGTAGCATTGGCGCTGCGGACATCGGATTCTCCCTGAACCGAGCAGTCGAATTCTGCGGCGTCCTCCTTTGGGTGGTTCGGGCTTTCAATCTATTCCAGGAGAATTGTGTCAGGTCAGTGCTTACCAGGCTCTGTGATGCGATGTAGCTCAGATAGACGACAGTCTGGAGAGGATTGTAGCCTACACCGAGGCTGAGCAAGAGCCCAAACCGACGGAGGGAGGGAAGCCTCCTGCTGCTTGGCCAACCAGCGGGGACCTCGAAGTCGAAAATCTTACAGCGCGATATTCCAAGGTAAACACTTTCGAACTGAATGCCATCTGAATCCTCACTAGTCGGCTACTAGGAAAGTCCCGCCATTCTGCATGGCTTGACGTTCAATATCCGTGCGGGCGAACGAGTTGGCGTCGTAGGAAGAACCGGTAGTGGAAAGAGTACGCTCACCCTGGCCCTGCTACGGCTCATCATCACGGAAGGCAGCGTCTACTTCGACGGTCTGAATACAAGTAACATTAACCTCGACGCGCTCCGTTCGAAGATCACCATCATTCCACAGATTCCTGAGCTCCTCAGTGGGACACTGCGCCACAATCTCGACCCCTTCGATGAGTACGACGATGCTACCCTCAATGCAGCTCTCCACGCCTCGGGCCTTCACTCTTCCTTGACTGAGTCTGGAGAAACCCGGTTTACTTTAGACAGCAATATTGCCAGCGGTGGTTCCAATGTCTCTGTAGGGCAACGTCAGATCATAGCCCTCGCGAGAGCGATTATCAGGTCAAGCAAGCTCNTAGATCTTAGACGAAGGTAGACGAGCGGGACGTCAATGCCACGAAGGATACCTCGCTGACTGTTTCACCCTAGCAACTTCAGCGATAGATCATGAGACCGACAACATCATCCAGAATACCCTTCGCACAGAATTGAATCCCGATGTCACCGTCCTCACCATCGCTCACCGCCTCCAGACCATCATCGACGCAGACAAGATCCTTGTCCTGGAAGCAGGAAGGATAGTACGTCGTTCCGGATGCGTGATGTGCCNTACAATGGTTTAACAACTTCAACTTTCTTCTAGGTCGAGTTTGCATCACCCGCCGAACTTCTAGCACAGCCGAAGGGTATCTTCAAATCCCTAGTTGATGAAAGTGGAGATAGGGAGCAGNTGTACGAGACTGCGAGAAAGAGAGTGGCTCCCTGAACTACCCCNTCGCGCTTTCGGATGCTTCCTAGTACGGCTTTCAAGTTGTCCCGTTCCGAGGTGGAGACGGGACCCNCGATCCTTTGTCCGCTCATGTGCGTNTTCAGCTTTATTTATNCGTTGTACTNCTAGTCTACAAGNATGCTATGAATGCTACATTCTACNCGTATCAAACATAGNGTGCNCAAGAGTCCAATTCAATGAGTGGCGGCGGGCTATCAAGAAGCCNATTGNCANGGGNGGCAAAAAACAAAAGGAGGGACTCTAGCCCATGTAAGCGGACATAGTGTAACTATCTNCTCTCGNAGGATGGTCTAACCACGTNGTCCCTGCNAGCCTCTCGCTNAAACAGGATGCAGGAATNACACCTCGCTCNGCNTCTTGAGCTCCGTCTTGAATGTTCCTCACAACCAACGCCCACCCATCTTCGAATATCTTCAGCACCCTGACCTCGTCCCCGCGNCGTAGGGAAAGNTCNTCCGAGAGGTTCCCGATGAAGGGAACATAGACCTTTTCGAATTCCTCNANGTTGTTGTAGCACGAAGANGCTATGACGCTTCCGCAACCNCTGCTNAACGGATTACTCTCAATCGANTTGGAGGCCGAGTACCGAGGGTTGGCACGATCTTGTGTGTANTGGGTNTGGGGCAGGTCGGAGATGTCGTATGGAGTGGGGTCNGCGAAGGGGTCGCATTCATGACCAGTGGACGANGAGATGTGGATGTTNAGAGTNCGTGNGACGGAGTCACTAGGACTCGTAGGCTCTGTGCTCCCCGAGANGATGGAGGACGAGCGGCTCANGGTCGGGGACCGAGGTTGGAAGTACGCAGAGGTCCGGTCTANCGCCGCCNCTTCTGGTACTCGGGGAGGTGGGAANGCNNAGTGNTCGTCAGACGANGGTGGTGGGGANGNNTNTNNNGTCGGCCGATAATGATGATANGANGCGCTCTCTTCNCTCAACGTCACGGTAGTGAAGCTGATNGGGGGAAGGGCGTTGCTGCTTGTCGCCGAGGCNAAGGAGATCNAGCTGCCAGTTGAAANTCGNGCTTCGGATGGGGAGTTTGGAGNCGCGNNGGNNGGNTGATCTATCAGGTTGGAAGCTCTCCTGACCTCGGCCACGGGCGGTGGAGTNGGGAATATGGAAGTACGANNACTAGTTGGGTTATTCGGTAGACTGAAAGGGCTGGTGGTTGGGGATTCGGTTCGCATCGCCTTCTCGTCGTCGTAGTCCGTGGTTACCGACCGANGCCTCGAGGACCACCATCGGTGATGGGCGTCCCTCCTCTTGGCCGTCCTCCGCCTTCGCAAAATGAACAACACTGTNAGAATCACCATGACAGCAGCAGCGANCCCAACNCCAACACCAATGCGCATCGACGACGAAGAGCTGCCGCCGACGGGATTTCCTGCACGTCCACTAGAGGTTGGAACTGGGATAACGTTCCCGTGCGCATCGGNGGTAGATGNGATACCNCTGGTTCTGGTCGCGAAGTCTCCAGACGAAGATTGAAGAACGCCCAGTTTTATCACNCCCTCCCCNGNGCTGCTGCCATNATCCTCCTCCGCCGACGAGCCCCCTGGCGAGCTTTGATAATGCCCACCATCGTCGCCCAGGCTGTCCACGCTGTCATCCGGAGTAACGCCGTCGGAGGTACCTGACGATCCATTTGGAGGAGCTTCATTTTCATTGGCACCTTCGGCGGTACCTTGATTGGCATGTCCGGGAGCAGATGTTGATGGTGTNGACGAAGANGGCGAGGGCNANGNGGCGGTNNCCATCATGGGNGTTCCAGCTGGTGGAGGGANATCGACGGACGGTTGAGGCTGAGAGTCCCCATTCCCTGGTGGATTGTTGGGTGAATTGGAGTTTCCAGGGTTGGGACTAGGAGATGGTGTCGGGATCGGTGGCTGTTCGACTGGAGGAGCGCTTCCCCGAGTNTCCTCCCCCTGACCCGCCATTGCCATTGCCATTACCGTTGTTGCCATTGCCATTTCCCCCACCGTTTCCCCCACCATTGCCATTGCCATTATTACCGTTGCCATTTCCCCACCATTTCCTCCTCCGTTTCCTCCGCCATTCCCTCCACCATTACCACTGGGGGTGCGGGCGTTGGTGGCAAGGGCGCAGGCGGGTTGTTACCAGGGCTGGGGAGTCCCAGAAGACCAGTGAGAGACTTGACAGTGTCGGTCACCGTTTCGAGCACAGTGTCAAGAAGTCCCCTCTCCTCGAACACTCGCAACGAGGGAGGGGATCGATGTGAGATGTGGCTTAGCGCTCGCTCTTGCCGTAAATGTGTAAATCCCCCTGCAGTGGGCCGCTTTGGGTGAGCGCGAAGATGATGCTCACGCGTGGCATGTTAGGTCCTCGACGACCAGGTACCTTATCACCGATGAAAGAGCGTGAGGTATGAAAAGAATGTGAGAGTCGCCTCGAGAGACTTGTATCGAGGGGATAGGGGCCAGAGAATCTGCTAGAGATAGTAAAGGTTCCTGGACATGGGAGGGGGAAGAGAAGGGGGGGACAGTCGTGGATTACATCCAGTTCAGTTGTTTATCAAGCAAAATGAAGACGATTCCCATCGGCCTTCGCTTCGATGGCGTCTTCTGTCTGACCGGGGAAGTGACCATGACAGGGGCCGTGTCGTTCATATTGGGACCTGATTGCTGATTGACACCCATTAGAAATTCGACGTAACCGCGAGCTTTTCGAAGGGGTGGAAGTCTGGAAAGGGAGCAGGTTCACGTACAAGGCTTATCTTACTGTATTGATATGTGCCGGTTGAATAGTGCGCTTTGACAAGCCTGTCAACGAGGTAAGTGCTTGGCTGTTCAGGTACACGCGAGTGTATACAGTTCCGCCACATGGGGTACACGGTAGACATGAACTGATACGGCGAAAGAGGGGAACATGGGAGAGAAAGTTGTACAACAACAGAGGGGAAAATGAATTGTGAAGTCAGTCATAACAGTGGTCGTCAACGAACCATGAGAAGCGAGGAGGTGGAAGCGAAAGGAACAGGAAATGAAGGTCGGAATTGGGTAAGGTAGGAAATGGAAACGGGACGGGGTATCTGGTGTCTAAGTGAAAGCCACATTCAATCGTCATAGCCAAGAAATGTAACGAATAAATCGGACGCCGTCGCCAAGTCTAATCGACGGTTTGGTTAGCGACGTGGAAACTCTGGACGGTTTTCGTGTGCAGGAACGTCGATAGACCCTCATTGGCCTCCCTGAGGCAAGCAATGGGGATGAGACCCTTCTGAGGCTGCCCGCCATCCGACGCCATCCTTTCCACCGATGCCCAGCCGTCGTTGTATATTTCGACAACCTTGACTTGCTCTCCAACGGCAACCTGAAGCTCGTCTGCCAGGGTTGGTGTGTAGGGCCTTCGAATGGTTTCCACTTCCGCAAAGTTACCAACAGTAGCGAAGGCGTGACCTTCGTCGGAGGTTTCGAACGGGTTCGTAATAGTGGAAGCTGAAGCAAGACCGGGGTCCATGAAGGGATTGGGGATGACGTCCATCTTCAGGGGTGGCGGTGGCGGAGCAGTCAGGGGTCGGGCGCGANAAGGAGCTTGGACCTGGGAGCGANGCNNTNGANCCAGCGCAAGCAGCGGCCANNGAGGTCTTNGANAANCCTGATTGGCCACTNCCNGACCTCGAGTGAATTGAAGGCGCCTCCNATGGTACAGTNCTGGGTGGCTTGGGGAATTTGAANGACTCGCTCTCCGACGCTCNCCTGAGAGGGTTNCGAATAATCATAAACTGTGAACAGTCNCTTTCCGTCGTTCCGAGNTTAGCGCTGTTTATAGACATTCGGTCTGAGTCAGCTTGNGTGTAGTGGCCCATCTGNCCATGGTGAGCACGGACTTCCGCAAGGGGAGGTGCACTCGGGACTATGTTGGNCAAATCCAGAGGNCTGGCCGAGCGGATATCNAAGCTACTTGCATCCATCATCGTGGGTGTNGCTGGAAGAGATTTGTCTTGCTTCTCTGTGTANGNAGCAACAGCTGCCTTCTCCTCATAGACCTGGGAATTGCGCTTGCGAGTGAACCACCAACGCTGCATGCGGTCGCGTCTACGGGATACCCAGCGTCTTCGGATGACGAGAATCAACAGAAGTAGCAGGAACAAAAGGCAGACAATGATGATGCCGGCGATGGCACCAGGGGGCAAGACCTTTCCCCGTCGCTCCCGTAATCAAAGGTGAGCCAGTGCCGGTCTCTGTTGCGGGTGGCCCAGGTTCGAAGGTGCTCGTGTTTGGCGTGCTTCCCAGTGCCGTGCTCGGGGCACTAAGCGAGGCAGTGGTGACTGAGGAAGGCAGGAGTGATCAGCGCACTGTCAAGAATGGAAGGAGGGAAGCGCTTACTGGTATTAGCGCCCGAAAATGTCGTCTCAGTCTCGCCGGTGCTCCCGCCCTTCGTGTCCTCGTCATTCGAGGCACCGGCTGCAGCTGCTGCAGTGCCCGCCTGAGGAATAGTATTGGCATCGCCCCCTCCAGGCCCAGGGGCCGGACTTTCATTCCCTCCGCTTCCGGTGTTCCCCCTCGAAGGAGTCGAACTCGATTGAGCTGGGGGGTTGGGGGAAGTCGGAGAAGAAGCTGGAGGGTTGTTCACGGGCGGGCTCGCGGGAGGGGGTTGGGGATTAGGGTTGCCACCGCCGTTGTTGTTACCGTTGCCATTGCCCGCACCACCTCCATTGCCTCCTCCATTGCCACCTCCATTGCCTCCATTTCCTCCTCCGTTTCCTCCATTCCCCCCCTCCAAACCCGCCGAACCCACCGAACCCGCCAAATCCCCCGCCATTTCTTCCTGGACCTCTATCGTCATCTCTGTCACCCCTTCCACCACCATTGCCGTTGCCATTGTTTCCATTCCCTCTCCCACTCCCACCATTACCGATATCTTTGCCTGGCCCGCCGAATCCGAACCCAAACTGGGGAGAACGCGAACTTAAAACGGCTTCGCGCGAGGACAATTTCTCCGCGATAATGCGACGTAGTCGCGTATGGTCGGCATGCTCGTGTTGCCGAAGAGCATGCATTCTCTAGCTGTCACCGCCTGCGAAGACGGACAGACTTGGGGTGTGTAGCGAACGTCGAAGAAACGAGAGTCGATAGCTGGGAAAAACGAATGTGGTGCGTCTTGAAGACAAAACTCGAGAAGAAAGCTTGTTCGGAGGCGATTAGCGCATAGGAAGTGAGAGAGGAGGTAAAGGATGGTTCCACAACGGGCACCGAATTGAACGCAGATCACCGTTTCCGTCAAGGTACGGGAGGAGGTTGGCGTTGACAAGAGCCTGGAATCAAACTGCTCATCGTCCTATCAGCTCAGAATGGTTCGAATGGGTCATGCCAACATCGTGGCAATCGACGTTTCCCGTCGAAGCTCGATGCCCAGCTGGAAGCGTGTGTAGTGCGGCGTCGGATACAAAGTTGGTTCTTCTCGACGAAATTCAATGTACCGTACTCGCCGCTGTGCTGTGTTAGAATCCTCAACGAGGACTATAGCTCACCACGTCACAATTCTCGCTCCTTGCCCAATCATCATGTATGTATGTATGTATGTTGTTCTAAGGTCCAGGTGCCTCGACACCTAACCCCCTCCTCAGCTTAAGGGAAGAAACTCTGGGAAAGTCCCGCTGATTTGGAACCACGCGTGACGACAGGCGATTGGCTACACCCGGCTGACTTCCCTCATCAGCCGTTGAGCGTCTATCCTGCAGTAAACCGCGTGGCCGGAGAGTTTCATGATGGTATGATTCCCGAACTCGTTGCACATTTCGGGAACATAGTGAATCCACAAAACCTCTTTGCCCTTGTATCCAGAAACTAGGTCTCAAAAGGTGCCGTATCTCCTCAATCCCCTACTAGTGGCACTGTAGCCAAAGGTTCTCGCGTTCTCGGGCGTTTCCACATCTAACCCACACAGTCTACATTTCTGTTCACCTCTCGCAATCGCTGGCTGCTGTGGAGACGTGCGGCGGGCGCCTATTTCGAAAGGGTCCAGACCCCAATCACGCTTCTGTGTCTCAGAGGTAGAGTCTCATATTGTCTCACAAGTCGCCCGTCGCTGGACACGATGAGCTCGCCGAAAACCAGAGCATCACCCATTTCCCATTCCACAAACCCAATCTCCATACGACAGGACCGATGAATCCACGTATCCACGAACGCATGAAGCCGACGAACCGATGAAGTCGAAACCATGAAGTAACGAATCCGAAGAATCCAGTAACGGCACCACGACAACGACGAGAGTCACGAAACCGAAGAAGTACAGGAGTGAAGGGACGATAGCCGGCAAGAATACGGAGCAGACCAAAGCGCCAAAACGACGAATCCACGAACTCGGGCAGCGGAACCCACGAGTACCCGAAACGGACCAGTCCACCGAACCGATGCACAATTTGCAATCGCCGTGACGCCTGCGACCGGGCGACGACGACGATCAGACGTGGAAAAAGGTTCATAGGGAGGTAATGGAGGGAGGAACATTGGCATGCATTGGACCACGCACCGATTCATAGAGAACCTGAAGGACCTATGGCAGGAGACGACATGAGACCCCCGTTATCCGTCCTCTTCCAGAGGCATCCATCGACCTTTCGCAGTCCCGAACCATCATACTGTAGAATCTGTATTTGAAATCGAGCGAGAACCGTGATGAGCGATGCCTTCAATTCGCTGAACAAGTGTAGTGGTCAAAAGATGGTGATGGTGTAGTGTTGAGTGGTAGTGGTTCTCGAGCCAACGGCAGGATGAGTACTTCGTCGCTATCATGTCGGTCGGTTCGGAATGGTTTCACAAGGTGCGTCGTCGCCACTTGATGAAATGATGCGCCATCAGGCAACGCCTTTGTTGTCAGGGACCCTTTATTGAAATTCCATAAATCTGGGTGCAATCAAGCGCCTAGTACTGAAGGTTCCTTAATTGTAGCAATAGAGGTAGGCAGCGTGACATAGCAATTTTGTTTTGTCATAGCAATCCAAGGCGATTGCGGCGTGACGAAAGCAATTTTGGCTGGGAGGATGAGGACGAGAAGTGATGTTGAACAAATTGGTGAGATAGTTTACTTGGTCTGTGGTATCAAACTGCCTTGGAATGCTTCAAATTGGCAATTTAACTGCTCTCCGTAGGCCGCAGTAGCATGGAACTCAGGCATATGGTGCTCCCTGACTGCCAGTGTGACAATTTGGCCCTCCCCTTAGCAATGACGGCCCAACGTGACGTGACTTTCCAGGGATATACTATCCTTAGCCCCCATGTCGGCCACCCCCCACCTTTCGGCCACTTTTCCAGTTTTGCACATTCCGGCCCTCTTTGGGTCGATATTTTGCCATAGCTACATATTGTTAGCCTCATACTTGCCTTCTAAGCATTTATTTCAGCGCAAGGAGTCTAGGAACGAGAGGGGTAGGATGAGGTCGTTTTGTAACGCTTCGTCACGCATGCCATCAGTGCCGATGTGGTGTCCGATGTTAGAGCAGCGAGACATGCACACATTACGGCTTGAAATTTCTATTTTAGAGGGCACTGTACATAGTTATCACTTTGGACGTCTTTATGGGCTCGTTTGGAGCGCGACAGTCAAGACCAGGATCGTTGGAAGTCAAGATGGGCGAAAGGTAGGGGAGTCGGAGTTCAGTGACATTTGATGTTCATCACCCTCGTTCGCAGAGGCCGCTGTCTGCCGGACTGTGACAGATCTGTGACTGGACGAAAGGTAGGGGGTGGCCGACGTGGGGGCTAAGGATAGTAGCAATGCAATCGTCGACCGTGACGTGACAATTGCTACAATTAAGGAACTTTCAGTAGTGTGACGTACTCACAAGCGTTTGACTGGATGAACGTTGAGTGACTCGGAAATGAGCGACCAGACGAGACGAGGGGTAGTGCCATCTCACATAGCCAAACCCCCTTTCTGAGGAAGCTCCAACCTCGACGCCATACCGCCTTCTTACCGCAAGGCTTTCCTTGGTTTGCATCACTGCGAGCGCTTGTCCATCATGCATCAGCACCGACTGTGACAACAATCGATTGGCTGGCAGTCAGAATAGGTAACACAGTCGAAGGATTTGAGTTAGCTCGCGTGTTCTGCCATCGGTGGCACAAAGCTTCAATGGGGCTTAGTCGCTCGGACGCTTGGACAAGGTGAAGGAGATGTGGGCGCAGCCAAGCCGCATTTTAGGCGCCCGCCTGTTCACCGTCATATCCAGTCGCCTATCGCCATC
>JANDKE010001080.1:0-16775 GCA_027627275.1 Coprinellus aureogranulatus
GCCGTCGAGGCACGCACCCGCGAAGGGAGTTCATCGCTGACCTTGAGCACAACATGCCCGCTTTATAGTGTATCTGGGATACTTCATATCGCGCAACGCAGATCTTCGCCTCGACAACAAGCATCTCTTCGCCACTGCCATACGAACTCTTGCCTTCGGGTCCATAGGTCTTCTCAGCCTAGTGTGAGTTAATCTGCTTTCATTACATTGCCGCTCGCAGAGCCTAACTCCACTTCAATTATCCAGAATTTCGGTGGTTTATTCTCTACGTCCAACGCACGAAAGAGGGTTTGACTTTGTTCTGGCGACATGTGCGCATCGTTAATCTGATGTCTGGCCTTTCTGACTTACGGATTCTCACCCAGTTCCGATCCTAGCCCTGGCGACTTTCGGCACGCAGCCTGTGCGTACAGTTCCCATTTTCCCAGTAAGTCGCGGTCCTTGTGGCTGATGGCACTGGCTATTCAGGATCTTGTTGAAGCATGGGCGTTCTGGAAACGGCGTCGATCCAGATACAGGCCCCTCAAGCTTGGCGGGGGTTAAACGTTAAGACCTCCCCTCAAGAGCCGGCCTACAGCAATCATTGTGTGTCAATGACGCTCGCTCCGGTATGCTTGCGAGCATGCAAGACTTGTGCGCACGAATCGACTTCCTGATGCTTCACCCTACGCACATTACTATGAACTACCTTCGCTCGATGTCTTTCCCTGGCTGCCCATTTCTCCTGTATGAAGCAACGACCGGAGACTGAGCTCTTCATGATCTGGACGTATACAGATATATATAGGCGGATTTGACCAAGAGGCCAACTGCGCAAGACTGTACATGGTGAAGAGTCCGCAGATTTACACCTATTAAATACAGAGTTCGATGGTAAACACGAGGGAGAAGGAAAGGAATGACTGGGCAGATAGTCTGCCGTAGGAATAGTGAGGTCTTGACTATGTTATATGGTGTATCGGAAGAACTGGACGGGATCTAGGTCAATTGCGTTCGTCGGAAGACAACTAATAAATACTCACAGAGGCGTTGTCTCCCTTCTCTCGCTCGGCATAGCGCATGTCTTCCGTGTAACTGTCGAGAGTGAGGCCCTTCGCCCGCATTTCCTCGTCCCTTCTGGCATTCTCCTTCCTCAGGTAGAGGTGCATGAAGAGCGAGAGGCAGAAGGCCATGGTCGTGGTGCCGATCAAGACGCCGTGGCCTTGGAAGTAGCGAGGAGCGTCCGTAGAGCGGTACACGAAGCCAGCAATGACACCGCCGAGGTTGCCGAAACCTGAAAGGAAAAGGACAAGGCGTCAGTGTCGGTCACAAACTAACGGGGACTCGCTCAGGAACTTACCGACGTGCATGGCGATTCCGACGGCGCGCATTCGNCCGAACCACCGTATGTTGTTTCCNNTCCAAGCGACGCCCTATAGGAACCGTTCGGATAGATGCTAGGAGATGGAAAGGCAGTGTCAAACACAATGGCTTGCAAAGTATGAAGCAACGCAAGACTCNCCCGCAGACAGCGAACGAAGGTACCGGCATATTGAACACCGGGAATGTGAGTAGAGATGAGCATGACATAGCCAATGATAGCGACGAGGGCGAAGCCCATCATGAAGAGTCCTCGCTGCTTAGCCTTATCTGCGGCATACCCTCCAGCAATGGTTGCGATACAACCTGCGACGTAAGGTGGGACGCTCATAAGTTGGGACTTGTTGTTTGTGTAACCCATATTCTTGACGATGGTTGGGAGGAAGAGGGAGATGGAATATAAAGGAGTGTANATGCCTGAGCNATGTNCNGGGTCANNCATCTGTCTGAACCNGTCGTCCATACGTGCACNTACCGATNGTGATGAACATGTGGACCCAGATCTTCCAGTCCTTCAGAGCGGCCTTGACGTACTTGATGTCGAACTCGTCGGCNAGAGAGGTACGGTCTTGCTTCAACCTTGCCTTAACCTCAGTCCTTTCTTCCTCGGTAAGGAAACGCGCACTGTGACATGTGACAAGTGTGAGCAAGTGTAGTAATAGTCANTGGAAGGNGACATACGTCTCAGGGCTGTCGTGGATAACAAACTTGGCGACGATAGCAACAAGAATGGTGGCGAGTCCCTCGATGATGAAGATCCATGCCCATCCTGGGCGACCACCCTTGCCACGGAGCTCAGACAGACCGCGNGCAAGCAGACCACCGAAAGCGCCGGCGAGAGTGGCGGCGGAGAAGAAGATGGCCATCCTGAAGCCACANTCGTGGCGGCGGTACCATTGGGTGATGTACCAGGTGACACCGGGGAAGAGGCCACCCTCTGCGAGACCTAGCGCCATACGNGCGACAAGGAGNCCCGGGAAGCTCTTGACGACACCCATAAGCGTCATGCCTATTCCAANTGTTAGCGCGGGTGTTCTTCGTTANGGGTGGAGGTCGGNNACTCACAAACNCCCCAAGCAAACATGATGATTGCCAGCCACAATGAGGGGCTCGTACGCTTCATCATGATGTTACTCGGAATCTCCGCAGCAACGTAGAAAGGGAAGAAGACGGCCAANGCGATCTAAGACNCATAAGGTTAGAGGNCATTTCAACGCCGAACCACGGTGAACAATCTCACATTATAGTCAAGACCGTGCATGCCCAGGTCAGTTTCCAGACCNGCGAGACGTGCGTTACCAATGTTGGTCCGGTCCAGGAAAGANAGCCTGNGTGAGGTGNGNTTCANCANGTNCATNANCANNNAACGAGTGCAACGATGGATACTCACAAGTANAGGAGGGCAAGGAAGGGCACGAGGTTNANATCCATCTTTCGCAGCAGCTGTTTTGTCCGAGCTGCGCTAAACGTCGACCCNGACTCNAGAGAGTCTGCTGAACGGTGNACGACGGCNGCNTCNGGCTTCTCCACTATNGACTGAACNGAANNGTCCAGNTCNTAGCTNNGCTTNGACTTCTCNTTNGACGCCATGTCTGNAGATCCTTGTCACACAGGCNGAGANGGCTGCGCGANAGAGGACNGAGAAAGGNANNGANNNGGGAGCTTCCGCANGGGAGGGAAGAATGAGCTGGCAAATNGGANGNAGCCTANTTATAAAGGCGTTGTCCAATAGTATACCTGTCAAGGNTCCCGCCAATCAGGGAAGGCGCTCACGCCTGCCATCCAAAGTTCGGTGTTGCGAGGCGAAATCGCGATCGCGAACAACGCAGGATACACGCNCCNGGAAATAGGAATGAACACTTCGGCGACTCAATAATTGCCGAAAGGGGCATCGCGTTNGAAGGCGTCTNGGGAGGACCAATTGAATCCACTCGTCCGAGATACCCAGAGAGGACTTTGCTGTGCGCGGTGGTCTATNGNTTTNGGGGAACTGCACNNGNNTGGCTGGGGTTTGNCTGAGTGTATGNGCGAAGAAATCGGAAAGACANATCCTCGAGGCGCCATCCTGGAGCTTTGTTTGTCCCGTAACACTTGTGGCGTTCCCCGAAGGGTGTCAAGGTGTCGTAAATTGGTTCTAAAAATAAATCGCATTCAGTTGAACCGAGTAGGATGTCCACGGTCGGTAGGCGCCCGTCGCCCTTCAAGTCGTGAAGAGCAGCGAAAATGAGGAGGTCCAGCCTGGAAAACCGCCCAAGACTCAACTCTCTTGAAGNAGGGCGTACCTNGTNACCTTTGCCTTGATTCNTTGGCTGGACGAGCGGAGCTNNAGACCCTGAAAAAAGGGAGAANGTGGAGTTAACGCGTCTAGTNCGGAATAAGCCCGAGCTTGACATTNAGATGGGCGCTGAAGGGGCGCCCGAGAAGCAAACTCGATTGGACTCACAATACAATTGCCATCCGCATTCAACGTGCCCGCTGGTGACCTTTCAGTGCTTTCACATAGAGTTAGGGCTTGATCNTCCCTTTCGGGGTAACNNTACTGGCGACNNAGGGCTGTCGGCGAAGGATGAGAAACGGTGAAGTCATGGGGAACTCGCATATCTGGTCACCTCCGTTGAAAGTTGAATGTTAAACCCTGGGCTGGCACTNGCTCTGTCAATGCGAAGGGACCCAAAGGNCAGCTAAAGGGAGTGAAAGCTGGTAAGGATCAGTCGTCACAGGTTGCGTAACTAGCGGGAAGGAAAGGATGTCGATAGNGCGTAGTGCCTCGAGGCGATAGGTAATGTACATACGGCAAAGGAAGCTAGTCCAAGGGAGAAGAAGGTCCTGAAACAATCACAAAAGAGCAGTGTACGCCACAANNGTCCTGGGTCCGATAGTATGANCGAATCCTACCTGGNNCCGTCTCATACCTCAGTTTCGATATCGGGCTCCTTCTCCTTGTGTTTGAGCCCTCCCATAACCTTNTCTCCAACCCTCTTNGCGTTATCCTCAACCGACCGCCCAATCCACGCCACCTTCCTCGCCGCACCCCANTGCATGAGGCCNCGATGCCTCCTATGCAACTCTCCCTGNTTCTTCCTAAAGTCCTTGAANGCNCCCTTCGGCTTNCTCCCGACCTTCTTGAAGTCNTCGTCAACNCCATTTCCATTATGCGATGAATTCTGCTCCTCCTGTTCCTCATCAAACACCGTCTTNTCTGAAGACGANTGAGAGGANTCCGACGAATCCGANATGAANCCCTCNTCCTCAGGGAACTCCTGCTCGTCCAACCTATCCACNCCCTCCGCACAATCCANGACCTCCATCACATCCGCCATGTTCCGGTCCCTATCTGCAATCGCATGATGGTACCCACTCANCCCGCTCCAGAACTTCATCCGGAACTCCANACGCCCATAATCCGCNTCCTCCTCCTCCCCAACCGTNGTTGTNGCNTTCGCACTTGCNTGCTCAAGCATNTANTTCGGCTCGTTCTNGCANACGGGAATCGATACGTCGATCTCTTCATCGTCGGGAATGTCTTTCAGCCACAACGTGGCATAAGCGCGCACCTGGTCGGGTCCCGGTGCCGACTTCCTCAACTCAATAGTGAGGCAAGACGAATAACGCTTCTTGACTGGNANNCGAATNGGTCNGTCCTTGGACGTNGACCACCCGCCTTCNTGCTGGGGCTTCATCTTGCCCTTCCCCCATTCNGTATGGANGATGAGCTTNCAGNTGGCCCATTCGGTNGGGAGTTGGATGGTGGACTTGANNGGGGTGATGATNTCNATGGTNCCGACGTCCCAGCCNAGGAGGCGGCGNGGAAGCTGNAGNTGGATGCTCCTGAAGGTGAGGGAGAGGCGCATGCGGCCGTAGCCGACGCCACCGACGATGGGGAGCGAGCCTTCCCATTGTGAGCGGTGTTTCAGGACGTCTTGGAGAGGAAGGACGACGATGCCGAGGAGAGGGTCGTTTTCGTGAATGCGACTGTCGCGGACTGCGATCATAACGGTCGTCTTCTTCCAGTCTCGAATGAACTTCTCGGTTCCTGCGTCGAACTACGGGAGATGTCAGTATCGTTGCTTCCAATGTACGAGTTGTCACATACGTATGGGTTGTTACTCTTCATCTTCGTACGAGACTTGTAAACACGCTGGTGGTTGATGATAATCGTGCAATATGCGCTAGGCATATCATCCGACTCATCCTCCTCCGCATCGTCCCTCACACCACTCTCCCTAACCTTCTCTACCTCCAACCCCGAAATCTGTTCGACCCTCACAGACAAAATCCCACTCGGCCAATCCTTCGTCGGCGCAGACGCAGCGATGATCTCATCTCCCCGATCCTTCAGATCCTCCTTCTTCTGCTGCTCGACCTCGTCCTTCTTCTCGTCTCCAGCGGCCATAGCCTCTCGGAGCTGCCGCTCGGCTTCGTGCTCGATGTTCTCCTTGACCTCCTGGTAGTCCTGGTGTTTCTTCTCCAGGTGCTGCTCAAGGGTCGTCTTCTCGAACGTACCCGACTTCCCAGTGTACGGTGCCTTGCGTGGGTTCGCCCCGGTCGGTCTTCAGGTCGTCGTCGCGTGCCTGGATGCGGTTGTGCGTCTCGTCCTTCGACATGAGCTCGGTGACGGGGATTTCAATCTTTCCGTGGTAGTCGTCCGCGGTGAATCGGTCTATGTGGATGGGCATGAGCATCGACTTCGGGCCAAGAGATGTTCCTGAGCGTACCTGAGTCCCAAACCTGCACCATCAGCGCTTCTTGTGCGTTCAGCTCGTTGGCCCCAACAAGCAAAGCGGTGGTCTCCTCCCACACGGGATTGCCTTCTTTCTGGATGATTCTGCGCAGAGAGTAAGTATTATTCCGGCTTGGGTTATAAAGCGACATACCTAGTCGACCAAAGAGGCTTACCCCACTTGCTCCATCCAACAGTCACGTACAGATCCCGACCTTTGCCCATAGGGTTCCTAACAGCAGACTTGCGCACATCGAACCCACTTGCACTGCGAATCGTGATAATCAACACTCCCATAGCCTCCGTATCCAACTTCGGGCGTCCAGCGAGCAACGTCTTCAAATCGAGGGTAATACTCTTGGGAGCGACGTACTCCGTCGTAACAGCGTCGATGCTGCTTGAGATGAGATTTGAGAGGAAAGGAATGTCCATGACGTTGAGGAAGTTCTTGGAGAGCGGGATGCACTTCAACGAGACTTTCGGGAGTCCAAGGAGGGTAATGGTGGCAACGGACAGGAAGGGTGGATTCGGCATGAGCTGGATGCGGAGGCGAGCGACGGCGAGCAGGCCAGTGAGTTCGACCCATACAGGTGCTACTACGCCGCCTGGGAGGAAGAACTCCATGAGGAGATGGGCGTTAGCGGACCTGCTCCTCAGACCCTTTCCCGTCGTCTCCCTGGCTCTGTACGCAATAGAAACCTCCATGTTGATGAAATCGCCTTCCTCCGCTTTCATCCCGTCGACGTCCCGCGCCGCTGCACCTGCGTCTAGCCAACGAATACCGAGGATCCGCACAGGCTCAGAGCCTTGCTCGCATTGAGCGTGTGCGTTGGTTCACCAGACTCGCCCCTCCTGTAGACAACGACGAGGTATGCTGATTCCCTGCTCTTAGAGGTTGACAATGCTAATAGGTGTGTACATTTTAGAAAGCACCAGAGCATCCAGCTGCAGCTCCCGACAGCGTCAACGACAGCGATATTGAGTTCATGGACTCCGATCTCCATTCCGTCCCTTCCCTTGCCGCGTCTTCCACTGGCAACACCTCACCCTCGTCTCAGACTTCAATCCCCACCACGAAAGCACTAGGGAAGCGGCCTTTACCCCCATCCCATACTTTCATGACCGACGACGGGATGGATTCCAGCGATTCTGAGCCATCCGATTCCGCCGAGGGGAAGAGGTGTAAACGCAAGAAGCGCTCAGGAAATGGGGCAAAGCCTGGATCGTCATGGGCAAAGCAGAAGGACTTACGCACTCGCGTGAGCAACGCCGACTTCGTTGCCAACGACAAGAAACTAGCTGCATTCAGGAACAAGATCCTCGATATCGACTCGCATGCCGAGTTCGACGACGACGATCTCCTTAAGGTCCGCTGCTCGGCCTGTGGCAGTACTCCCAAAATGCGAGTCCTGTATGACATCCAGCACTTCAAGACCCATCGACAGTCCAAAAAGTGCCAATCTCTCCAATCGGGGCCGGCCTCGCAAACACTATTCTCCCTCGGATTCAAGAAGAAGAAGGACATGGTCGCGAAAGACCGATCTGCTTTGTGCATGCTGGAGATGCCTTGTCCTGGATTGACGGCAGCCTCGGATTCTAGGATCGCCACCTACCTGGCCAGAACATCCGCTCTCACTGGAGGTGCGCCATCTCGACAGAAGATTTCTTTGATTCTGTTCGGCCACAGCCACTGGAGTGAGCTTTCGGCGACGGAAAGGAAAGCAGTTCTTCGTCGTGAAGAAGTTCTTGCTCGGTGGAAGAACTCGCGAGCTGTTAGCTCGGTCTTCTCCTCGACATGCCTCAATACCGTGTACGGCGCTGTTGGTGCAGACCCTCCAGCTTGTGAGGAATGCAAGTCCCTGTACGATCTCAAGACTTTCAGGGCAGCGCTTCGGCGCAAGATGCCCTTGGAAGATAACTGGAAGTATGTCCCTAAGGCACGCCGGTGCCCCGAGCTTGGCGATATATACCTCAGGTATCATGGGCTTCGACGCCTGATGGAGGAAACAGTGAGTGCTAGTTGTTCCAATCCTATGCTATGTCGTCACAATTCTCACTTCGGTTTAGGATTCTCCTTGGCTTGAGTTTGCGAAGGGCGTCGTCAGAGGAGACTACACATCCGACACCCTTCTCGGTATGGTGCAAGCGATGGTCATTAAAAATCGTCGTGCTCAAGCCGGGAAGGGCCTTCAGAATATACGGTACACAACCGGCTTCAGTGATTTCTGCAACGTCCTCTCGTCGCTGTCCGCTGTCGCGTATCGTACATTCCAACAGCAGTTCGGCGGTCCGACGCTGAAGACCTTGACGTGAGTTATGTGGCAACATCTTCCCAATTTCGTGTCGCTCATATTAGAGAGTTTGCGCAAAGCCACCGGTGGCTATTTTGAGCCACAGGGAGCCACCAGAACGCGTTTTGGCTTGCGCAGTGCAGCTATCTGGTGGCTCGTGGAGCGCGGCTCTCGCGTCATGGAGCCACACGGTGGCTCCGTTTGGCGGGATCATCGCTGTTTCCCCGCCATTTTAGCCACGACGGCGCGCAACGTGTAGCAGCCACGGGTGGCTCCCGTGTGGCTATGCGCAAACTCTCTATTATGCTTAGATCGTGGAGGACGAGAAAGGGTCCTTTTAGGCCTGGGATCTCACCGCCCAATTTCGTTGCTGCCGCCCAAACCTTGCGCAGCTACGATTATGCTGGTCCTATTGCTCTGTCATGGGATGATACCGAGCTCGAACCAGCCATTTCGGTGTACCAGGAGTCCGAGGGAACCTGCCTTATCATCGGCGGCACTGAAGGAATCATTCGGGTCGATGAGGGTATGGACCTCGATGCGGTGTTCCAACAAGCTCAGCTGAAGAAGGCCACAAAGCTTCGCATTTGGCTTCTCACTATTCCGCTTCCCAATATACCCCCCATCCTCGTTGCTGCCGAAGCTCGTGGTGCGTCAGACTCTGCTGAAGATCTGAAGGCCATGCACGACCGTGTCATGTCCCAACTCGCACTCAACGACATTCACCCTGTCTCCGCCGCATGCGATGGCACCGAAACCAGAGCGGGCCCTTCAACGAGCCTGATATCCCAGTCTGCCCCTTCCATCACAGACTCTCACTATCCCAAACACCCACTTCGGACCATCTGCCAATATCGAGCTCACCATTCCCCTCATCAATCCACAACGCCCTCTGGTCCTTGTGCAGGATTCGAAGCATGCACTGAAGACTGCGCGAAACCAGCTGCTTACGGGTGCTCGAATCCTTGCCATGGGCAACGAGGTCATGCATTACGAACAGCTCTTCAAGGTTGCAGAGAAGCCAGATGGCCCGCTATACCGGCGTGACGTTGAGCGCGTAGACCGCCAGGACGATGCAGCAGCGGCTCGTACCTTTTCCCCTGAAGTCCTGGATTTCGAGATACGGACCTTCCCAGAGCACCGCGCCTTAGCCATCTACACATTCGTCATCGGTGAACTTGTCGACGCATGGCAGAACCGGCGGATAAGCCACTTGGCTCGTGCTAAGATGGTTATGCGGGCAAAGTTCTTCCTTATGGCTTGGCGAGCTCACATTGACAAGCACCCCGACCATTCCGCCAACACCCACTTCATCTCCCGCGAATCATACGACATCCTCCTAACCCTTTGCGACAGTCTCCTTTCGCTAATCATCGCGTACCGACGGTATTATCCGACATCACCCCTTCTCCCATGGCTGCATTCAACTGAACCTGACGAGCACGTTTTCGGCTCACTTCGCAAGCTCAAACCCGATTTCACCTTCGCTGACATGCTTGCAGCTGCGCATAAGCTGTTCGCATTGATAGCGGGTGCCTTCAGGAACTTGACTCCGGAGCAGAAGGCTCAGCAGACAGCTTCTGGATACTATCACACCTACTTCAAGGCAGGAGATGTCGACCTCAAAGAGCTTGCTAGGTACCCCAGCGATGCGGACTTGGCTCGGATCTCGGACGTCGCAGCACAGGAAGTTGCACAACTTTGCGCTGTCGTCGGTATTGAGGCTGCAAGAATGATTTCAGTGTACACAGCTCCGGTTCGTAGTGCTCACCGGCAGCGTGCTACGTTCACGCGCGACTCTCGTGAAACTCTCGCATCACTTCTCGACCTCTACGACAACACATGGAGGTCTACACCTACCCGGGAGGAGGACGCCATTGAATCATATCAGTATGCTTTGGCTGCTGAGAAGGCCGCGCAGTCTCAGGCCATGTAAGTCTTAGCTCGCTTTACTAGATCTACGAGTCTTTCTCTAATCGTTGTGTCTAGTCATGATTTGCCCGACCCAACCAGCGAAGATATCTCAGCAGTGAAAGACCACCTGACAACGCTGGCCGTTGAGCTGTCAGATGAAGCAGTAGCCTCCCCCGACCTGCCCGCGCCTTCAGCTAGCACAACCAGCTCTTCATCGGTGTGTTCTTGAGGCGGTAGATTGGATCCTATCGCGTTACTCACACGCAATTATTAGGACATCTTCACTCCGCTGAAGTTGGCACGCTTCGGCAACGTTCTCGACGGGCAAGTACTTGTGTCTGAGCGTATGCGGCATCAAACGGCTGCCTGCAGACGAGCTACCAGGCAGCGCACTCGCGCTCAGGCCCCTGTCGCCATGGATATGAACGCAGACACACTTCGACGCTTCGTTGAGCAGGGGCCTACTCTTCGTGAGCAGCTTGTTCAGAAGCTCAAAGATGTCCTTGGTTCGGAGGTTGGGAAGAACAAGACAAGCGGGGTCGGTCGTCAGGTTCGCTGGTATGGGACTATCCCTGGTCAAGCGACTACAGCCCAGGAACAGAACAAAGCCATTGTGCAGAGTGTCGCAGCAGGGGTGGGTGCACTTACTTTACGATCGACTCCCGGACTCACTCCGCTACTTGTCACATAGGAATTTGTCCGCCTCAGGGAGCCATCCTTTGCTTCATTTAGGGGCATCCACGAAAACTTCCATATCGCCAACATTGCCACATTCAATCCTTTGTCTCCTGGACACTTCGTCATTGCCCTGTCGCCAGTCAAAGGTCGGCCCCGGGTTTTCATTGGTGAAGGTACGTCTGTGCCCCCTGTATGTCCCATTGAAACTGACATCGCTGGTAGTCATCGCCCTCTACTCGAAGGGCAATGGCAAGAGGGCCAAGCACGAGTGGAGGCCAGCACTCACCGCGCTCGGCAATGCCTCCTACATATATGTTCGCCTTTACTCACCGATGGCAGGCCAGAACATTTTCACTTCCCTTGACTGTATGGATCTATCCAGCCCCACATTCATTCAAGTCCCACGAACGCACCTTCTCTTCTCCCTCTCGTCCTTTGCTTCGACTATCCAGAAGCAAACGATGGCCCTTGCACATTCTTCCGCCGGCTCCATGGACATTGTCACCCTCGATGCTGCCTCCTCCGCACTTTTCGCCATATTCAGATCACGGCAAGACGAACTCTACGAGTGTGTCAAGAACCTGAAGTTGAGGTTGGACGGCAAACTACCCGATGAGGATTCCGACGAGGATTCCGAAACCGAATCTGAGGAATGAGAGGTGACCGTATATTGCGTGTAATTGCGTCTCTCCTTGTTTGCCACTCCCCGTTTCCCTCCCTGGCATCGCATATCGTGTCAGTTATACAGTAAACTACCTATTCAGTCTGTTTTAATGCTTCTTCCTTCGAAAACCGCGATTTTTTGTAAACATGCGGACAATTAGGCGCTCATGGATGTATCCTCCAGAATGCGGACAAAATCTGGCCGAAAACGGAACTCCCGATCCCCGATGCGGACGGAAACACCCAAAAATTGGCCGGCAAAAATGGCCGATTTTGGCGTTTTTGGATCGGACCTTTCTGAGCATAAAGGGGGGTCCTATGCGACGATGATGGTTGGGAGGGAAAGGGTATCAATCCGTGAGATATATATAATTTTAGACGTTTAGCACCATGACCATAGCTCTTTGCTTCGACCTACGCACCAAGTCCTTACCTTTCTCTGGCTATAGGTTGTGCCTGTTGTTCGTTTGGTTGCAGTGATCCCCCCAGAGTGAGCCGGTACAGTCGGTATGTTATCTCGTCTTCTACCCATTGCGGCTACTAAACAACACTGGTTTCTGCAGGTGCTTGACTTGTGTCGAATTGCGGAACCGTTGGCCCTTCAGATCCCTACAATTGAACCCTGCAACATGACTGATCAACGATGCACCGACCCTGTACCCCGAGTCACCCTGTATGAACGCTGTAGCCCGGGGTTACCAGCCACACTTCCACACTCTCGAGCTCTCCTTCCTGAGTCACCTTGTCGGCCGACCTGGCGCTCAATTTCCACCCGAATGATCACTCAGACCCATCCCTCCCATTCTCTGCTTGCGACTCAACCCGCACAGGACTCGATAAGGCACCACTCGATTCGACCTTTCCTTCCCCTCACACCGTCTGTGCACGTCCAGCAGTTCACCTGAGACGTAACTTCTGTGAGCGTATGGGACGAAGTCGCTATCAATCTATCACCCGGAGTGTGGGGGAACGCAGTGCTTCTTCCGCTGGCGACCAGCTTTGAGTATTCCGGACCTCGCTGGCCACGGTATACGCATTCGTTCTCATCGACACCCTCTCGTCGCTTGGTGGAAATGACCTGATCCATTGCTCGTCTATCCTGCGTACACTGGATCCTTGGAGCACTCGTCTGTGACATCGAGCTCACCCTATGACTGCCCCAAGTCCACTGCCATTGTCATCCAGATGCACCACAATCCATGAGCTGCGACGTCGACCAGCTGCCTTCTTTCACCTCTTCTGCAAAGCGGAACCCGCTTCCTCAGGGAAGCATCGATCTGTATGACTTGCGCTTGTAACCTATACCCACGCTGACATCCTCCGGGCGAAGTCAAGTCGTGGAGGTCAAGAAATTTCGCTCCCCGCGCTATGTTCTTACTAGCCGCGATCCTCGTTCCTCCGTCTATTTTCCCTCTTGCTCTTCCCCTCTCACCGTGACTCCCGTTCAACCCGCGTCTATTTACGATTCCCTGGACTAACACCCCCTGTCCCCTCTCAACCGATGCACTCACGTTCTCGACCTGTCTCCCATCCCCGACTTCACTGGGCGCTTGTTGTCCTACTATCGCTTGGGGTCCACGCTATCTTCCTGGAGCTTGGAAGTCCCCTTTGCGCAAATGGCGTTTCTTGGGGACGAACGATAACTCTGAGGGAACCGTGACTACACCCTGAATTCAGGACCTGGCGATGTCGAATCCAGCTTGACGATCTACCTCACTCGTGCTTGCTCCGCGACGTATACGACCTTTTACAGTACAATTGCATACGTCCTCGGGTATGCTTCTATTGACACGAATCCGTGGAACGCCTGAGACGGGCGAGATCAAGAGGAGTTGCCCCATGAAGTACAGTCAAAAGATTTCGAGGTAAGCAATATACGACGTTGAGGACATGAGACTGACCCTTGAAGCAGTATCAGGTCGTAGCGTTGGCTCCCGCGGCCCGGACTGTTTCAAGAACTCGGAAAGCCTTACAGTACTGCTGATCCCCTTCGAAGTGTCGCTTCATCTCCTAGGTCGTTCGAGCCGAATATTACACAAAGTCAGATCGAGATACGGCTGCACGGGGACCTGTGGTTGCAACGAGTATCGTAGTTCTCCCAATCGACCAACACCGTCATTTGAGGTAGCTATCCGAGGGGGTATACTAGTAGGTGTTCAACCTCTGGCCGGCCATCGTAGCCCATCATGTTCGTTCTTGTGGTTCCGTTTGCTGTACTCGATCTTCGATCGTGGTCCTCATCGCAAACCGTTCGAGTTTCTGAGGTGCTTTGGGTGTATAGACGCTGGATCAGGAAGGTGATAGCTGATTCATATCGCAAGCTCAAAGTCTTAACGCTTCGTTCAGGGTCGAGCAACCTCGTTCAAACGTCGGGCGTCATCGAGCAGTGGAATACTACATCTTCATTGTCGTACAAGCGATAGAAGGTAAGAGGAGTACATTGGTGCTGGACTTTGACCAGGGCATACATATAGATACAGTTCGGATACTTACGATACAGGGGAACGGAACGGTGAAGAACGTCGAGATGAAAAGAATACACATATCGGGGAAACACAATGAAAACATGAGGGATATATTAGCCGTAAAGGTTGGCAGTGGGGAACATCTGCTTCGCTTCGTACTCGCCCTCCAAANCCTTCGTGCGCTCCAACCACCTNTCCTGCTGCCAACCNCTCCTGANATGCCAATAATCCGGNCCNGAGAGATGCCTNGTGCAGAAGANGNTCTCCCCGACCCTCGANTCCGCATCCATCTNCACCATCTTCTCATAGCCCCAATCAGTGTACATGATGACACTCTGGAGNNGCGCGACGTCGGAGGGNAAGTCGGANCGACGGCGGGAGGCGATGAAGTCCTTGACAGGGATNGGATCGAAGAGGTTGTCNNNGGTGAACTGAANGNGGTTACCNGGCCAGATATGACCCTCGTTCGTCACGTCGAAGGTGAAGGATTGGAGCTTGGTGAAGAGAGGATCCACTTCTCCGTCCTCTACCTCTAGCGCGGCGAAGACACTGTTGTAGTCATCCTTGNTCCTCGTGAGATGTATGTCCAATGCCGTGATGTTGTTNGACGCGGTAGCCAATGTTCGCAGAGTCATGGTGGGAATGTCGGGGAAGACCAGGGAAAGGGATTGGAGNTGCTGGAATGTGGCGAGGGCNGNAANGAANTTCCTTCCNCCTGCNTCAGTGTTCNCCCANNNCTCNTNGTCGAAGTCGATGGAATGGCCGACCAGCCCGAGGTGCTTGAGGTTGNCNGCNGTGAGGTGGTTGAGCATTTGAAAACCCGGCACTTCGTCGCAGTCGGTGTCCAGGGGCGTTGCCTGGATGATGAGAGACTCGAGCTGGGGGAATTCGAAGGGTTGTGACTGGTCGAGGATGTCATCAGGGAAGTGTAATGGCATCCTTATGACTAGGNATTTGAGGTTGTCGAAGGGCAGAGTGTAAGCATAAAAGATTGTCGGGAANGGATGACGAAGCCCCCTATTATTNTCCATGACAAGCTTCAACTGGCGCCAAGGTANTTCCAGCAAGATGTGNACGTTCGTGTTGCCGGACATGGGCGTTGAGAGGACGCAGTGGAGCAGGACCAGATGNATAAGAAGGGGAGTCTCCTTGAACATGACGATGTTNCTNCTTAGCNTNNCCAGCTCGTCNGGGTGGAGCTTGAGGACGAGACGCTNCAACCTNGGAAGGAGGTCCGTTTGNCGAANNGAGGCAAGGTCCTCCGCACAAATCGATGTGACGATGAGGCTAGCAATGTTGAACCCNGAGATGCAAGANANNATCANTCNGGGAGGGAAGGGAGCTGCATCTTCGTCGAGANGTATGTCNAAAGGCCCTAGCTGGAGGGTCANCGACNTGGACTCGAGCTTGTCCGATCGCATGTCGGCGATGATGTTGTCAGCGAGAATGNGGTGGAATTCNGTTCTNTCGTCGCCGCCCTTGTACCAGTGTTGATTGGTAGTGACTATGCAGTACGGNTCGGGGAGGTCGTTGGTNATGTCCCTCCACCTCCTACAGACAGCATTGAAGGCCGAATATGCCCCCTTCGGGCGGTTAGCAGCGATCTGTTTGAGGTTGGGGCCGTGGACAGAGAATGCAGCGAGGGAGAAGGCGGAGCGCAGCAACTCNGTAGGCAGGACGTCGATAGGAGCGAGGTAAGGCTGAAGTTGCTTCGAAGCGTTGACGTCTTGCACCGCTTCGGAGACGNGGGCATCTACTTCCCCAAGAAACGCTGAAGCACTGCTGACTGCGCCGAGATTGGTGGANTCCTGCAGGGGCGCAGACACCCTAGTGCGCCTGGCCTCCGNNTGGNGGACAACAGGATTCTGGGACAGNGTGTCAGGAAAGGTATCTGCGAGAAAAGGCATATTACCCCACCTCAGAGTCCATATGTCTAGACATGGCGACAACGACGGCAGTCGAGATGAACGGCGAAGTCTGCTNGACAATGGAGGTTCGGGGAAATGGAAAGAAAAAATCTGGTGAACGCCCTACCGGGGCACTTTATATACACTGAGCGGAATTCCTGCGAACTTCAAATTCGAAGAAGCTCNAAAGTGTCNATAAACAATCTGTGAAACCTAGATCTAGGGTACAGGGGCTGTCCGCGCNTTCTCNNTGGTCCTTCCAGCTTGTGGAAATTCGGACGAAATCAAANTCCTCCCATTTGCGTCGANTTTACGATAATAAGAACCTCAGGAANTTTCCGGGAATGCAAGAACGCTTCTGTGACTTTACAGCAGTGNAACTCCGACCNTTGCTTTGTTNNGTGATNGCGTTGNGTCGGATTGATCCAGNTCGCGAGCTGGCTCAAGTTCAGATGCCCCATTTCGAATCGCGCGGTCCCGCTGCTTTTCTGCCCAAANGTAAGGCTCAGNAGGCTCATGATCATGGTNCCGGACTCTCAGGTATTCCAGAACGTTGAACNAACTTCGCCGTGATAGTCGGTATTTGATTTCTGTTGAACCAAATGCATGTTCGTTGCCAGACTTGCGTGAAGTTCTCTACNAGACACATATCCTAGCAAGGCCTTCTACATCTCTGCGCTCAGATGTTACTAGATATAACTGACCAGTGCCGCTATAGCGAGCTCTCGTCGTGTTGACTCGTCCGGGTGACTGTGTNATTACGNNCNTTCGATNTCAG
>JANDKE010001081.1:432-16992 GCA_027627275.1 Coprinellus aureogranulatus
TNNNNANNAAACGGAACTCACNTGAGANTGCACGATCTTCATACACTGCTCAGCAGCAGCNCCGCTGACCTTGGGNTGNGCNTGNCCGAGGTTNGTNACNCCGATACCGCAGGTAAAGTCAAGGTAGCGNCNTCCGTCGCTNTANTCGCAATAGGAGCCTTCACCCTTGGTCATAACCCCCTGAGTNATCCTTCCAAGCGCAGGGTGGACATGNGGTCCCGCTGACTCGTACAGATCTTGCAGAGACTTCGAGTCAGTTGAGCGAGAGGGTGAAGTNGAGAAGGCCATCGGATGANGGCGAAACAGCGAGNTTTGAGATAGCGGGAGGTTGGCTCCTGGACNCTTGGNCGCAAGCCTGACTCAATGTCGTTTAGGGTCGTTATGCCGGGGAAATGGAGTGCTTTTATACCTTGAGAGGCGGTNGGAGATGATCCTGGCACGATGCATGGTATGGAGTCCTCGGCTGTTGACAACGCGGCGTNGTTTAGGTCAAGTTCCGCGTTTTGTACGCGAGTTTGGGGTCGAGGCAGGTCGTNGTCAGGGGTCAAGAAGGCGCGCCGCTTCCGCGTTCAGCTAAGAATAACTTTGTGGGGTTGATGATAACGAGTCTCATGACGCTTGCTGGGGCCCATTCAAATTGTTGTAGAGACCGANACAAGCTCCGGTCNGGAGTTGAGGTGTTGCAAATTCTGTGAAGCTGGAATGGCAGGACGTCCTCGACCCTGGGCTCCTGGTNCAANCGTTGCTTGTCGGAAGAATCTTTGAAAGTTGGAGTCAAACAAGCGATCGGCCGGGGTTCGGTCATGANGCCGACGAAGGAGCAGATGGGGGTGAATAAGGATCCGANGGCATGAGAGCGCATGNTGTTTCGGAAGGAAANCTTCGGTAATTATAATTTCCTGATGCCANTGGCTGTATNTTGGGCGCCTATTCGCAAAATAGNGGCAAATGGTCGTNAAGTCNCCTCNAGNNCTCGNGTAGNNNNGNCANGAGCCAGTTTGGANCAACGATNACNGCNGGNTCNAGTNAGNCGNNNNANNNGANNGNNNTNNGTGAATAGAAGGCTCGCTTTGAGNGNCAGNNTNCGTACCTCAACTCCGGGGTTAAATTTGCTGCTCGAAAAGAAGGTCGTTTGCCAGAGTTGTTCCTGAATCTGAACGTGGTACTGCCAGTGCTTTCCGGCAGTCCTCCCACCAGTTCATGCAAGCCAAAGCTACACTGTTCCATTGAATGAAGCTGGGTAAGGTTCTGAAGCGTCACTAGGGCCACCGAGATTGCTCTGTTTGAAAGGCCCTGCACTTATACACGCGCTCTCTGCGCAAAGCACCTAGTGCAAAAGTATCGGAGAATTCAAGGGCATATGAGCAGTGGAATCGCGAAACGACTGACATTGAAAGGCACTATAATAGAGCTGCGTATAGGTAAGATTTCAATTCCATGGAGACTGCCAGGGAAACGAAGAGACGAAAATCGATCGACTTGTGGTAGGAGGAAGAGAACTGTTGCCGCTCTTCTCGCTGAGCCATTGGGGATTGAAGCGGAGTTTGATTTGAAAGTGCGAGTTCGACTCGCGCTGTTTGCATCTTTGGCGAAATCCACTCCCCTTACTAAGGTGACTCTCGGACAGATTCTCGCGACACGAAGTTCTCAGTTTGCCAGGGAGCCCACCACTTTTCTTTAGTGACTCAGTGAACTCGTATAGGCGCCCTTTTGCGGTACCTACTGTAAGAATGGCCAAGGCATATGAAGACCAGACTCTCTGTCAGGCCGTCACAAGAAGACGCCTGATAAGGTTGGCCGGAGCCACTGAAGATGGTTCATAGAAGATGGTTCCAGGACTATGGCGTAGAGCTTGCCAAACCTGGATAGGGTCAAGCGGGCTGGTTATCTTCCTTGCCATCTTATCGTTCTCTCCATCTCTGGCGGCGCCGTTCTGCAATGGCGGGTATCGAGCATGCCGTTGCCTTGTCGGCGATCTACGACCTTCCTCGCCAGATATCAGCCCCTCCTATCGCAAGGCTCACTATCCCGTCGAATAAGGCTGAAGGTGAGAAGCTCAAGGTCCTCGGTAACAAGCTATACCAGCAAGGAAAGTACAATGAAGCGCTCGACAAGTACACCGAGGCCCTCAAGCAGGATAGGACCAATGCGGTCATCTATGCTAACCGTGCCGCTGTTCATCTAGCAATGAAAGAGTGAGACTTTGCTTCGCACAATCCTACATCGCTGACTGTTTGGAAGATATCTAGATGCAGTGTTTGATTGTGAGAGGGTAAGCAAAGGAAGCTCTGAACGCCATCCCACCGGCGCCTAACCGATGCTCTGAACCCCAGGCCACGAGCATTGATCCTTCCTACGCGAAAGGGTGGTGGAGGCTTGGATCAGCGTTATACGTGCGTGTCCCTAACATATCAAGGGCATCATCCAAACATGGATACAGGCACTAACCTCGTGGGATGAATGCATCAACGCCTGGCAGAAAGCGCTGAATTGTCTATCCGGACCATCTCCTACCCCAGCCGATAGATCGCTGAAATCCCAAATCGATAAAGGACTTGCACTGGCGAAACAGGGTAGCGCGAGGAACGCGGAGAGTCGGAAGCTTGCTCCCTCTCGGCGAGCGTTAGATGTCGCGTTGATGACTGCCGAGACAGCGCCTTGGGGTCGAGCGGAAACTTTGATCAAGGACAAGGACAAGGCACGGACGTACGAAAAGCCCGCAGCGTCTTCCGTGAGTCCTTACTGCCTTCTTTTCGTTGATCGTCTAGGAAGCTTCCTGACGCGGATTGATTAGGTGTTCAGATTGAAAGCCGCAGAGGATGTGAGTCCTTGTCAAGTCCAGAGTGCTGTCAGGTCGTATCTCAAGCTGGTTGATATAGCACTTTCAAGATGCCATGAAAAGGCTCAATGACCTCGTTATGAGTCAAACAAGTCCCGACGCGCCGACGGAGGCAGGCATTCATATGGGGGCGCCCGGCGTACGTCGTTCCAGGTCTTTCTTGTTTACTTGGGTTGATTAACTCCCTGATCGATACGCAGTTCTTCGAACAAATAACGAATGCGATACTCAACGACGAGCGTGTATTCCGCCTGGCACTTCCTCAACTCATGTACGGGAGGATCTTCCGGCAATGTGCGTCCTTCTTACCCATCCCCTCTATGCAATGCTCAACTTGCTTGTGTCAGACGAGTTCGAGAGCTTTGCACTTAATGGGTTAGTGGAGGGGGGAGGTATGGCGAACACGAAGACGGAGGTCTTGAAGAGGCTTGAGGAATATGGTTGGGACCATGTTTTAATGTCGCTTCAAATCACCGTCCGGTATGGGCTCTCCTGTATGAGGAATGATGTGTCGCCTCTAACCTTGGGTAATTGCTAGGTACTGGTTATTCCAGGCCTTCTGGCGGTACTACATGTACGGGCCGACTTACCACTCCTACCTGCTGTACACTCGAGTACTCGAGTTCCTTGAGTGGGGTCGAAGCCAATGGCCAGACGTCCCTGTGTCAGTCTGTGGGGCGATCTTCACCCGAGAATTCGCGCGAGGGGTCAAGCGACTACGGGTGCAGCTTATGCAGATGGTACGCTTGCCCTATTGTCGTAAGTCGGTAAGGGAACACTAAACCTCTTCACGCTTAGTTCCTTGACACCAAGCAACCCTATGAGACGAAGCACATGTTCACAACTTACGATCTGTGTGATGCAGGAAGGGAACTTATCGACGAGGTGGATGCCCATGTCGACGTGCAGAACCCAAGTAGCATTTTTCTCTCGCACATCCTGGCGTTCTGGGGTACCCCTAAAGTCCATGGCTCTGTGTAAGCCAGCCTTCCCAGATCCACGAAGCCGACAAGTTCGAATTTAACATTACTCTAGGGCCATGGCATTCTTCTTCCTCAGGCTCGCTCAATCCGGGATGGCGACTGGCGAGCCGAGAAGCACAGTGGACAAGAACTTCACAGCCGCCAGCATGATGTACGACAGGGCGCTGGAATGGTGCCCTGAAGACGATCCGAACTATGCGCTATTCCTTCGCAAACGACTCGAATGCCTGTGCTACCTCTTCCGACCTCCCTGCGAGACGCTCCCTCTATGCGCAGCCATCCGCGATGTGACACCAGGGGCATTGGAGATCTGGGGTCCCCCCACGAGCTTGGAGTTTGGCTGGTGAATAATCGTGCTCAGGTAGAGCAGTTTGAGACGTGGTGTCAGAAGGAAGTGGAAGAAGGGCGTCTGTCATTCACGGATAACGTGGACAGGTTGATCATGCCTGTCCCTTTCGTCTACCAAGATTTATCGGAGGAAAGTAAACCTTTTGAGCCCGTTATATGGAGAAGAGACTTCGAGGGTGGAACAGATCGACGTATTCCAATCAAGTCTGGCCCGCCTGGAGGAAAGGTGAGATAGCGACTTCCCCGAAGGATGACAAGCCGAATTGACGTGCATTGCAGAACTGAAGGCAGACCTCCCTGGGAGCCTCTGCCTCTCTGAGGAGATGGGAGGCATTTGGAAGGCATTCTTTTCCGGTGGTTTAGACTTTGCACAGCTGTACTGTAGCCCTATCACCATCTATCCTACGAGGGGTCGGTTAGTTTATTGCTTCCGATTGCCGAGATGGGAGAAAAAAATTCAGAAGAGAGTTCAGAAGGACTTCTGGTCGTTCGTAAGGGTTCATTAGCACAGCGAGCAAAAGAGAAGCTGCCCCAGTGAGGCTCGAACTCACGACCTTCCGATTGCTCATCCAGGAGGACGTAACAGTCGGACGCTGTAACCAACTCAGCCATGGGGCACATGTAAGTGGTACATTAGACGCCCATAGGGCCAATCAGTTCCGCTAATTTTTCTTCCGTCATTCTCAGCGGCCACACCACCGACCCACTTGAAGGTGAGGCAGAAGTACCCCTGCGAGCGAGAGCTGGTGTAGAGCACGGACTACCATGAGTCGGAGTAGTCCCTAATCTCCAGAACCTTGAGAGGTAAGAGCTTGGATTAGGTTGGGCGCCCTTTATCAGCGAAGCCTTTGCCATGGCATTCGTCGCTGACCGGGTAATGTGAGAGTCCGCGGTTGACGCTAGACACTGGGACTGACAATCCTAGTATCTCGTTAGAGGCGATACGTCAGTCCGAAGAGGTCGAAGATCCGGGAACTTTACCCCTGTCCCTCCATAACGCGACAATCTTCGTCGAAAGGGGGTTCTCAAAAGTGCGGGGTATACCGATAACTCCTCAAAAGCTCCCTCTTCACTCTCCTCCTTCTCGTCGCACCCACACTCATCATCGCACTATCATCCGAGCTGCTCACCGCCTCATGGTGATCATCGTAACTCGAGCTCAAGCTAGACCGTCTACTCCTCGCCCTAAAGCTCTCCGCGGGACTCACGCTCCTCCGCTTCGCAAACTCGATCTGCTCGACCGGACTGATCGCAATATCTCCACCCATCGCGTCTCCGTGTCCGTGGTGTCGATGGTTGTGGTGCGAGCTAGACGCCGTCGGTCGTCGATATGGGTACCTCCCTCTCCTAGGCGGCCCAAACTCGTCCTCGTCGTCGGAGAAGATCCCCATGACAGCAGCCGCAACCCTCCTCCTCTCCGGATCGCTCCCACTCAGCGGGCTGGTTTCTCCTCCAGACGCTGGGCGTGCATAGATGATTGGACTGGGCGAGCGTTCGGAGTAGTCGTCGACATACCCTTGGTCTTGGAAGTACCCATCGTCTCCACCCTCATCTTGTTCGAGGGAAGTCGGGTCCGTACTATGGTCGATGTAAGAATCGGGCTCCTCGACATAGCTTAACCCCGGCGAGTTGGGTCTGTCCCGAACATCATCCTCCCACTCCTTGTCATCCACGCTACTCTCGTCGAACGCCGCTCCAAGCTCGCTCGGATGTCCACTTTGACTTCCAGTGACGCTGTCTTGATCAGCCGGATCTACACCTTCAGACTCGCCCGCAAGAGTATGACTCCCTTCCAACCTTCTCCTTCCTCGAACCGGCGCTCTTCCTCGACCCCTCTCCCGCTCGTTGAACACACTCCGTCCGACCACGATCGGACTCAAGTCCCCTTCATACTCCTCACTACTCTCCTTCCCAGCCTTCACACCCAACGCAAGCTTAGCCGCGGGATGGACATGCATAAGCCGATCAGAGTCATCCGACAACGGAGACGTGACTGGGGGTGTCGAGGTTGAGGAGGTTGCTGTAGTCGCATGTCAACCAGAACCCAAAGACCATTAAAACAAACTGGAAACGCACCGAAACCCTGCTTCGCCGTCACGAACACACTGGATCCAGGGCCCATAACCGGACTCGCAGGCGCCGGAATAGCCATCCCACTCCTCACATTAAACGCTCCATGCTGATACGGTCCCACGGCCGGACTCCTATGCCTCCTCTGCGGGAGATGCGGTACATGGTACGGCTGTTGCTGGTGATAATGCCTCACCCACGTACTCTGGGGTGGTTGTCCACTCTGTCCTTGTCGGCTAATTCCTTCCGCAGTCCCCAGGACACTAGTCCCACCGATGCCAGCGCTGCTACCGGCNCTNGTGACNCTNCTNACACTCCCGCTCATCCCTCCACTCCCACTCCCCATACTNGGACTCCCGAACGCCGAGCTCGGCGGAGACGACATGGCACTACTCGTNCTCCCCGGCCCTCGACTCGCNTCTCTCTGACCCTCCCTTCCANTAAGGATATCCCTCGGTCCAGGNGAGTGAGACGTCGTNCCATGTCCAGGAACCCCNAANTCGCGTCCAGGGCTATACGGTAGNCGTGGACTCGGACTCGTAGCCCNCTCACCTAGTGCTTGATGTTGNTGTCCNCCAGGNAAAGNNAACGGCCNCGCCACCCTCTTCCCATCCNCNCCCNCACCAGCGCTCCCCACACCNACACCTCCNCCCACCGGCAAAAGCCCCANAGGCGGGATCGGTATACTCCCNACCGTAAACCCNGCTCCCAAAGGCCNCCCACTCGTCGGCGTCGTACCCCCAGCNGTACNCCCACTCGTATTGGCACTGAGCTGTCCAGGNGTNGGGAGNTTCCNCCTCCCNGTGATCGCAGTGGGAGTNACAAGCGTCGGACTNNNNGGNGTNCTCGTCACGTACCCACTATGNCCTCCNCCAGTTCTTCCTTGCTCACCACCGCTCGTATACCCATACNCCTCCCGCCCAAGCCCNTGAGCCGCGTTGCTTCCCCTTATCCCTCGNNCTCAACNNCTTCGTCCCNGTATCCGTNTTATACCCCGACGACACCTCATTCNCNATCCTCGANATCGACGANGNCGCAGAAGTCCCAATCGCNGANGTCGANACATTCACGGTNGGCCNTCGAGGTGCGGGTCCGGANATCGAGCTNGCNCTCAANGTCCGTTGTCTAACGGGTACCCTCCCNCCNGCCAGAGTCGCCGCNATNGANGTCTGGTTNGCNTTCGANGATTGTGCGGTTTGGAGAGTGGANTTNGGTGAGATGACAGGNGCACGGGCGCCCATAGGTCTGACACTNCCTCCTNCNNCACNNCNTCCCAGTAGATCNNGNTNNNNCNNNTNCNNNNCNGNANNCNGANTNGCCCCACCCANNACCGGNNTCGCACTCCCCGCCGTCGCAAGATCAAACGCCGTCACAAGTTTCGGTCTCTGTGGCCTCTGCCTCCCTCCTCCTCCCGCCCCTCCCATTCCTCCCATTCCTCCTCCAACAGCCACCGTCAAAACCAATCCGCCGCGATGTCTGAGCTTCCCCGGAATGTGCCTCGAATTCAAACGCCTGACCCCTCCCTCATGCTTTCGCACTTCATACGGCAAGTAGAGGCTCGCCACATCCGCACTCCTAGCCAACCCCCGACTCCACTCCATTATGACCCCAAAACCGGTTCTTTAGTCGAGTATCTATGGTTCGTCGTCTTGAAATCGTTCAAAAATGAAAGTGCTTTAACTATGGTTGTTTCAGGCCTTGCAACCCCGAAGATCTCGACCATTTAGGATTACCGAAACGCGTTGTTCCTGGGGAGCTGGAGCAATTCAAAAGGACCCACGAATTCTGCGGACCATGCTGCTTCTGTGCATACTTAGATGGCGCGGATTATACCGAGGCTGAGATTGGGATCGTTGAGATCATCAACAAGGACCCGTATCGCAGTCAAAGCGTACTCAATGGTGAATATGTGGCAACCTGTGCCAGGCGACGATGCGGATTCTTCTGTAAGTTCGTACCAGCTATAGGAAATGACGCAGGTCTGAACGGTTTATTTCACAGTGTGCCTGGAGAGGTTTTTCCCCCTATCGACGTTGAGAACCGCTGTGTGCGATCGACGCTGTAAGTTCAGGGGGCGATACAAGTTACGAATGCTGACAGTAAATCTTTATCGGACAGCTTCTCCTCTTCCGATTGAGGACTTGATCACCATTTCCGACATCAACAAGTCGTTTCGAAGAGGAGATGGTCTTTTTCAAGTCATGCCGGATGTCGTAGCGCGAGGCCCACCCCTCGGTGAGTTAACATGAATACCGTTATATTTTCCCTGGTTATTCTCAACGGACGTCGATAGGATTACAGACCGTCGACCCAGAGGAAACTAAGGCGGTGAAGGCAGCCCTCATTGTGGAGCTCATGAAAGGAATGACGGAGGAGAGGTTTTGGGCGACTTTTGTCCAATGCTTCCAGTGCAACAAAATCATGTTCCGGGAAAATTTTGGACTGAACCATCGGTGCAGGCTCGGTCGGGAAGACCCAAACGGACGCAGCCACCTTCCCAACCATCCACTACGCTATTCTCCATATCCTACCTCAAGGCGGTTCTTCCCTTCCAGACGATCACATGCGGTCGGGATGCAACTCATCAATCAAGTCTACGCCCTCCTAGGCGACCAGCCAGAAACTCGCCCATTGCGCTCCATGCCCTCTGCAAGGCGCTCCCGTGGCCTAGCCAGGTATCCGAGTCATAGTAGCCGTAGCAGCCGCAGCGAGTCCTCCGCCTTCGACCACTTCGGCTCAAATTCTGACTTCTACCCTACCGAAATGGATGAGTCTTCCGAGGACGATGACTCCATGGAGCTCGACCCTTCGCCTGACGCCGACGCTCTCACCGATACTCCCATGTCAGCATCCGACGACACCAACCCCGGTGTCGAGCAGCCTCTTCAAACCAGTTCTTCGTCGGATATTGGCAGGGTAGGAGCTAGTAGCGCTCTTGGGAGCTCGGGTGGAAGCTTCGAAATCCCATCTTTGGGTTCTTCGCCCCATATGCCTACCCTTTTGGAGATAATGGAAGGAGCCAGAGCTACGATCGCTGCTAGGAGAGCCGATCCCGCCGTGGTTCCATAAACCCCACGAGTTATAATGCCGCGGCGTCTCCTCATATCTACTATCTTCTCACTTATTCTACACATTGAACGAAATATGCCCTCGTTACCCCCACTCAATTTACACCTGATTAACTCCCCTCGATCCCATTTGTGACGTTGCAAAGTGCCCTAGCAGAGCCTGAATAGGACTGGGTAGTAGTGCATGTCCTCCGGCTTTAGATAAACCCGACTACCGGGACAAATCAATTGACCTTACATTAGGGGTACACAAACGTGACAGTTGGTAGGCGGTCGTCACGGTCCCATATCCCTTTGTGGTTCACCATTCCCCATTTCCGTGTAACCTTCGCAGTCTTCCCTCCGACAACCATCTCATTGAACTAGAGAGAAAGGGCATTTTCAAGGACTTGGACAGGGAGCTTCTGTCCAGGAGACTTCCGCTGGACATCTTTCCCTCCATTTAGTAGAGGGGTAGAGGGGGGAATAGGGCGAACGGTGAGTACAAGTTCCATCGCTTGATTTCGGCAGGACGGGGATTTGTAACCAACTCACATCTAAAGGCTTTCCGTCAGACCACTTGGGCAGCTCTTCCGCTGCAGGCATTGACAAAGGGTGCCCGAGGCGCTGTCAAGCCTCCATGAAGTCCCTCGTAAGGATGCAACCAAGCGTCATGAAGGAAGGCAAGTTTAACCGCTCTAATCCATCAAATTCATACCCTTGATTCATCTGCAGAGGTCGTCTATCTGAGTTGAAGAAATCGATCCAAAGGGTCAACGACCGCTTCCGACGCGGTCGTCCCTCCGCCAATCATCCTGACGAGATGCGTCACCCCTGCATACTTGAGCGACTCTAGAAGGAGGTGGACCTAGAATCTGGATTGCTAGCGGTGGTTGGATGCTCAGGGACTCAGGCTGAGGCAGGCGGTATGGGGGTGGTTGCCCTATGTTTGTTTCCGGTGAGTGTTCGGCGAGCTGTCCTCGAGCTTGAACTGTCTGTGATCCTTGCATTTCCTCCCTTTTCAACGGCTTCTGACATGTCCGCCCGTCCCCCAGGTTCTGATTCCCCTTGAAGAGCATCATCCGTCGTGTCGGGTTGGGCTGCGGCGCGCTCAAGAAAGTCTCTCAAGGAAGCCTCTTGGACTTATTGGAACAAGCGTATCCTAGAATACTGCGAGACAATGGTGCAAGATCAAGGATAAAGAGGGGTAATTATTGCTGCCTCATGCTCTCGCTGAGCGGCAAGTTGACACCGCCCCTCAGTATTCCCTCAACCAGCAACGTCTCATCTTCGCCCGCAAATTGGAGGCAAGGCACACCGTGTCCTGCGAGACGTAGAACAATTCCATTGTGGGCCCTTCGTCTCCGCGGTGGACTGCAAATCTGACTTCGATCATCAAGGCCGTCATTCTGGAGTACGGATCGCTGGACGCCGTCGACAATGTCGGGGCGAAGATCCAGGACAAGAAGGCTTTCCCTATTGACCAACCGCTTCTCATCCACGCCGGCAAGCAGCTCGGGGATGGTCGCATCCTGCCCGTTCGAAACATCCAGAAGGATTCCACCCTTCGTGCCGTCCTCTGTCCGAGATCCTCGTGAAGCTGTTGACTGGCGAGACCATCACTCTGGAGGTCGAAGCTTCGGACGTCGTCGATAATGCCAAGACCGGCCTCCCGCTTTGACAAGGTCTTCGCCGGCGAGCAACTGGAAGATGGCGGCACTCTCCGACTTCAGCATTCAGAAGACCTCGCTTCTTCACTCTATCCTGCATTTGCATGGCAGGATGCAGATCTTGTTCAAGACCCTCGCGGGAAAGGCCAGCGTTCCGGGAGTGAGGTCGTCTGACACCGTCGACAGCGTGAACCCTAACCAACAGCGCCCTCACACACTCTGGAAAGTGGCTGGAGGTTGGGACAGGTTTTCCTCCGAAGGCGTGCCCCAGCCAGGCTCAAGCACGGTGCCCGCAACTTTCGCAAACAAAGCTCCAGCGACCTTCATTTCAGCCTTGGATATTCCTGTAGAAGGCGCGATTCCCATTGAAACTGAACCTGACAAAACTTCCACTGCGAATGGCGCCTTCAGCTCCAGATATTCTTGGCGGGCGCCTCGGAAATCGAAAACAGAGGCCATGACTGCCATGAATCTCACGATTACCATCTGCAGAGGTAACACATGATCGGAGAGGTCGACGATCTCGCTGAGCGATATCGAAATGCCCCGCCGATTACCGTTTCCCCAAATTTAACTTATCGTCCGTCAAGACCTAGACTCGACCCCAGCTACTGTCCGGAGCGAGATGGGGAGGAACCTGGAGGAACCCCTACCAAGTAGGCGGGTCGCGATGGTCAGAGTAGATTTACAGACCCAATCCGAAATTGAATTTGGGGAGTTTGCCCCTGAGTCACATCACGCGGTTGACGCGCCGCTCCCAGGCCTGTTTGTTTACAATCCCGTCCTTCCCTTGTTCGTTGGCCCGTTGCCGGGCTCTTCCTCTGTATATCGTTCTCTACCTACTCTAAGATCTTCTAATGGCCTCCAGCTGCCTCAAACGTGCGAGAGATGACGAGAATGTCCCACCGCAACATGACGGCTTCGTTCAATACGTCCACCACGAAAAGCCCGAGCAGCCACCGAGACCGAAGCGCCAGTATAGAAGAACTATCGTGTTAACAGATGAATTACATCGCCGGAACCAAGAAGCATACGATAGGGCGGCTCAGGAGAGGGAAGGATTCGCTGCAGAGGCGGCGGCGCAGGCAAAGAAGGATATTGTGGCGGCGAAACTAGCGATGGTGAGGAGCGCGTTAGATGGGATTAAGGGTGCTGGTATGTCTTGCTTTTTCAGCATGCGGATCCATGTAATAACCCGAGATAGGTTTCGATACGCTGTGGTCTTTCTTTCAAGCGCTGCTTACGAGCAAGGATCAGTATGTCAGCGCGTGGATCTCTGGCGTCTGTCATGACCGTGGTATCGAATTGCATTCGCGCATTCACCTCCGGCAGCCAAAGCCGAGCGAAGAATGGGCATGCAAACAGCTCTCTGGCATACTCGAGAAGGAAGTTCGCCGCCTCACCGGTGTATTCAAGCCTCTACCCGGTTCCACGGTCAGCGATATACTGGAGAGCTTCTCGATGGACCGGCTACTAGAGCAGGCGGAGACGGCAGCGCCCATGCTCTTCCTCTCCCTCTCCACCTTGACGGGGTATGATGAAAGCAGCGATGGGAGGAAAGATAAGGATGTGGTATGTTGCTTGTGTGCTTTCTTCTGCGATCACTAAAGCTGTGGTCAGGTTCTTGGGACCGTTTTTGCTATCCTCGCGCAACAAGTACCCTTGCACAAGTAACTGCTGGTGGCAAGCCTAGTCAAGACCCCGAACATTAACAGGTTTTGGAAGCAGCCACCTGGGCCACGCCCTCTGGGATCGGAGGACTGCCCCGAATTTTTCCAACCACAGAAGAGTTCAAAGACCCTATGGCGTGCATCAAGTCCATTTCTTACAAGGCGAAGGACTATGGCATCTGCAAGTTCATTCCTCCACAAGGCTGGAAGATGGCCTTTGTAACCGATACCGAGGTGAGTGGCGAGTGCCTCGTCCGTCTTGCTGGCCCTTACCATGGCTATTGCAGACTTTCCGGTTCAAGACTCATCCTCAAAGGCTTAACTCCATTGAAGCGCTAAACTGAACTTCCTCGGGCAACTATACCGCTTTCACAAGCAGCAGGGCAATCCGAGGGTTGCAGTGCCCACAATCAACCACAAACCGCTCGATCTTTAGTTACTGCGCAAGGAAGTGCAAAGATTAGGCCGTTACGACACTGTGAGATTTGTGTCTCACGTTCAGTGCGCTGGAGACTCACTATCCGCAAGGTGACGAAAGGGAAGAAATGGTCGGATTTAGGCCGTATGCTGGGATATCGCGGGATTCCTGGTCTATCTACCCAAATCAAGAATTCGAATACACGGGTCGTACTCCCATCTGAGCACTTCTGCGAGTGGGCCAAGAACTCCCCCGCCCTTTCTCCTCTTTTTACTCAGGACGCCCATCTCAAAACTCATACCAACATCCATGGGAACCCACTGAAGACGACGAGGCTGAGTCCAACCCAACCGAAGCCCGGGCAGCCCTGGGAGCCCTGCCACTACCACCTCCAGCCTTCTGTCTGATCTCCCGACGAATCTGAACGCAGGGAAGGCAAGACTCCCCGAAAAAGCACGAGGATGAGCTCTATCTAGCAATGGATATCTTGCCTTTTGCTTGTGAACCGCAGCCCGCTGAAAATAGTTACAGCTCCGAGGAAAGCACCCAGCGTGTGCCACTAGCTACCCGACATTCCAGCATCTCCCTTTTTCTAGCCGGGTCCCAAACTCTAGCTTGAGTCTCCTGGGCGCTGTTATCGATGCCTATCATCATCATCTCGATCCTTGACATCGCAGTACGAGTCGAAGATTTCAAGGCGTCAGGAGAGCACTAGGTACAGGGTGGCGTACGCTCGACGCAAGTTCCCTTCCAGCACATCCTGCCCGACGTCGACGAGAGTGTAGCCGTGAGGGTTGGACATGGAGGACTTCAGGTCTGGCCCGTGGAGGAATCAGTCTTTGAACTGCGCGGTGAAGGCTGGAGGGATGCACGTAAGAGTGCTTCGTTATGTGCTAGACGTCCGATTTACAAGCATCGCACACTCCTCCAGACCCCCCCGAGAGCAGCATGAACAACGTGAACACCCCGTTGGTTGAAGCTTCGTTCCGTCCACCCTTCTCTAGATTAGGTTCGGCTCAGAGTACATCCACTCCTACAAGGTAAGCGCAATGCTTTCAAGAGGCTTGGATTGCATCCTCACCTTGTCCCAGGGCCTTGCGACGCCTTTCTACGATGTCTGGAGGTGTCACGGTCCGAGCGCGAAAATGGGTTCCGAAGAGCGATTTGAGGGCTCAGGGTGTAATTGGACATCAAACACTGCGAAGGATCTTCACGTCGGCATTCCGTCACTTTCCTGCTTTTTTGATCCAAGGTTCACCATGGGGATTTAGGAAGACTCCTCTGTTCTCGGGGCACTACCAAGGCCTCCGAATCTTCGAGCCACGAGACTCTTTATCCGGCATTGCGGACAGTTCCCACCATTGTCGTTACTGCCTCTTGTCACTTCAAGGTTGATTCTCCTAGGGTACCTTCTGGTCCAAAGGTAAGCCCATTTCAGTATAACGGCGAGCGCGACGAATTCACGACCAATCATGAATCGTATTAGATTCTGTTCCAGCTGGGCTTCACCTCGAATGGTGCGCTCATGGGGAGGGAGCATGGAGGATGTTGACGATAGGCAGTTGACTAGTATGTATTCGGCTGTTAGGACGGCCTTCATTCACAGGTAAGTCACCAGAAATTGCTTCGTTGACTGTGTACTTATCGTTCGGGCTTTGCGTATAGGCACGCCACTGATTCTAGTCTCGACATTTACCTTCAAGCTTGTTTCCCGAGGCCGCTACCTCCGTCCTTTATCCTTCTCTCGTCTTCTTCTCCCTTGTCTCGAGCACTCGTTTTTTTCCTCCCTTCATCCAGCACTCGTTCCTAGACTTTGTACCGCCTCCGGGGAGCCGCTTCAAGTTGGAAGGCTCTTCATCATGCATCATCTTCGACATCCCCTACGGTGTCACTACGGATCTCGCCTTCTACCTGAAGAGCTCAACACTATCCATCAGTACCTATCTTTCACTTCCTGGTTGCAATTCGAGCCCGGCATTATATTTTGATCCTCCCAACCGTGGTTCCTCAAAGGTGCGCAGTCCTCCTTCTGGGCTGGGGAATGATTCAATCAGCGTCTTAGCCTTCCCTTAATCTATGTCGCCGCGTCTCAGAAGGCAGATATAATTACTGAGTGTCATTACGGCTTGTGGACCGGAAGGAAATCTGTGACAGGAGAAATCGTTCTACGAACGGGCGCCCCCTGTCCGTGATTCCCGAGACTTGGAACGTCATTGGTACAACTTGAACTGTTATAGCTGGACTCGATATCGACAAGAACGACCTGTAATTCACAGTAGTGTTTCTTTCTCCTCACAATTGACCCTATGTTCGCAGCTCTTATTCAAAAAATTATCACTTTCCGAAGGTGTCGGAGGACTCAGGGTCTATCACGTCATATACCAAACAGACACCAACACCTGTCGACTCTCAGAACTTGCATCTGTCCACTACCATCACAACCCTCAGCGGGGGCGGGCTCGTCTCTGACTCACTCAGGCCTTCTCATTGCATCCCGAATAACTGACTGGGAGCCTTACTAGACGCGTCGGATGCATCCCAAGGGGCCTCTTCGACCAAGCCAATCACTGCTATTCGAGTGTCCACCGGTAAGTGTCTGAGTCACTTTATCATCATCATAATGCCGTGAGCGCGTTCCGGAGACAGCAATTTGCGGTACTCGACGGAACCATGATTCTGGAATGACCCAGTGTTCGGTGGTTGCCGAGAGTGAAGAGAGCTGGGCGAGTATGAGCAAGCGATGTCGGGTTTCCAATGCAACGTCGTTTCAATTCCGAGCTGTGGCTTTAATTCGCTGGCTGCTGTTGGCGACTGCCAATTAGTTGCTTAGGCGGACACGATGGGATGGACGCCACTGCTTCCTTGGGTTGTTATAAGAAGTGCAGAGGCTGCCTTGGGCCGAAAACAACCGCCCTTTACCCAAGATTCAAACCTTACGACCGTACCTATTCCCAATGTCGAGCTCCACCCCCAACTCGCGCGACGAGTTCAACGAGACCATCGGCCCACGGATCGAAATATTCCAAACGTGAGGTTTGAAATTTTCGTTCAAAGCCACACTGATCACTCATTTCTTTGATTGACAATCCAGCGCGATACGGGAGCATGGTTCCAGGTCTGCACGGATTCAACTTGCTGTAGTGTAGGTTCCATTCTTTTGGATATCTCCAAGGTGTTCTCGCTGCACGCTCTCTAACTGCTTTCCACAGGGAGGGTAGGTTTGAGGACGCACGACGGGAAGTAGACGCCGAGTCCGAAAATGGCTTACCGACACTCGAGCCCGACGACTTTGCGTATGACACGCGCCCGACGACCCCAGGCATACCGGGTGGTCCGTCAGACACCCGCAATGGCGAGCCCGAGGGAATTGCCACTACGGCGATGAGGTTCATCGGTCCACCTGAAGATCTCGGAGATGGAACACTTCCGCCGACTCTCCCTCACGCTGCTCAGGGCAACACCCACCACGATGGAGAGGAAGTTATTGACGCCAATGTCCGCGAGCATGAAGATGT
>JANDKE010001082.1:0-16990 GCA_027627275.1 Coprinellus aureogranulatus
CGTCGTGTCTGTCGATTTCGTAGAGCTTAGCCTTACTGGGATCGATGGACGTTCCCCAGAGGATCATGTTCCAGCCGAGGAAGTACCCTTCTTGGTCTTCGGTTTCTTGGTCGGAGACGCGGATTTTCCACTCGCCTAGCGGGTTTTCGCCCCTACAAAGCGCTGTGAGAGATTGGACTGGAGGAAAGGGAAACGCGAAATTCACCAGTGCTTGACGCTCATGAATTGCCATCCGGGGAACCCGCTCTTCGCCTCGTCGTTCTCCCTGTATTCCGCCAGCACGCTCCTGATCCCATTGGGACTGAGAAGCTCGACCTCGACGTCTCCCCTCCGCGTATGATCAATCCACACCCGGATATTGACGTGCTCCAGCGTCTCAAAGTTATGCTCCTGCAGCATCTCCTTCGTAACAGTGATAGTGCTCGTAACACCCCCAACATCAATGAACTCGCCCCCTTCATACTCCTTATGCTCGTCCATGGTACCGTTCTTAATCTGAACAGTAGGAGTCTCGACCCAAGCTTGCGGCTTGACGAGTTTCCAGGTCTTAGCGGCTTGGACGTACGCCCAGCCGTCGATAGCACCGAAGCCGTACTTGTTGCTGTAGTATTTGCCTGTGGCGATTTTGGACCAGTCGGGGTCGTGGGGGTTGATTTGGCGGGCGGTCTCCACGCAGAGGTATTGCATGTCGCGCCAGGTAAGGTCAGGTCTGGATACGGGGATGAGAATGGCGTGACCCTCATTCAGTGAATGATAGAGCATACCTGACTTGGAGAGCAAGGGCGAAAACACCAACAACGTTGGGTGCAGCAGCCGAAGTACCTCCATGAGTGGTCGCACATTCATTCTTGCCCCGATCCGTCGTGACCTAGACACCGCCAGTTAGCCCGCTCACGCATTGCCAGAGGGAGTCAGACTCACGATGTGGTTCCCGCTCCCCGAAGTGTATCCAACGACCATGTTCGCTGTGCACGTCTCCGAGTACCTTGGGTGCAGACCCTTATAATCGACCGCAGCGACCGTCACCGAATAGATACTATTCGTATACCCATCGAAATTGCACTGATCACCTTTATGCCCTCCATTCCCAGCCGCAAACACAAACACACTTCCCTTCCCTCCTCTACCTTTATTGATACCATTCAAAACCGCTTTCCGAATGATATACGAAGGCCCCTGCATCTTGCTCCCGTCGTCTCTTGGACCCCAGCTGCAGCTGTATAGCGAGACGTCTTGGTAACCATAGTTCAAAGCGATGGCTTCGTCTGCGGTTGTAATGCGACCTGAGAGAATACGGATGCCGGAGACTTTGGACTCGTAGGCGATGCCAATGCCACAGGCTTTGTTCTTGACGGCGGCGATTTGACCTGCGCAGCGGGTGCCGTGGTGGTCGTGTTGCTTTTTGGGAAATGGGAGAGGTTCGTGGTCATTGAAGTCGTACGAATTCTTCTCGTTCTGCGAAGACCATGTATTAGTTCTGTTCGGTAATGGTAACCTGGTGGGAGACGCACAAAGTTCTCTGCGAGATCTTCGCTCGTATAATCCAGACCATCGTCAATCAAGCCCGACAAGACGCCCTTGCCCGTAATCCCTTCCGCCCAAAGCCCCGTCACATTCATCATATGTTCAGGGTAATCGTCGTTGGCCAGATGCCATTGTTGGGGGAAATACGGGTCTTCGATATTGTACTGCTTCTTCACCGCAGCAACCGTCGGTGGCTTCCTTATAGGCGGAGGCGCGCGCTTCTCCCTCTCCTCCAGCTCCTGCCGCTCGAGGAACGCTATCGATTCGTACAAGCGTTTCGAGAACTCGACGTATTCCTCCGACCGCGCTTGCAGCCCGCCCCCAGTAGCCGCCACGTCCCTCAGTGCGTTGTACGCTTCGAGCACAGGGTCAAAGCCCCTAACCTCCAGATCGAGCGATGGTTTAGGCGTACGAACCACCCAGTGGTCCTCCAATTCCCCTAGCTGCTCGACAACCTCAACCCCCAGCGTGCCTGCCACGTCTTTAATGGAAGCGCCTTTCGCCGGCTTGTGTTCGACGATATAGTAGTTGTGGGTATCATATTCGCGCTTGACCGGTCTTCGCGGGTAGTGTTGTGTAGTATCCTGAGCATGAGCACAGGCGGAGAGGGCTGCGGCGAGCGCTAGCAGCTTCCAGAGGAAGGAGCGCATCTCACAGAGATGTGGCTTAGAGAGGGAAGTGGATGGGAGTGGTCTGTTACGGCGCTGCGACCGCGGTGAAGACGCATCTTGATGGATTTCTGCATCTGGGGGAGCAGGATCACCGAAAACCCAGATGGATGTGTTTGAGAGAGCACAGCCGCGATCATTCTCTGATATTTCCTTGACAATCATCCAAGGGGAGCTTCAGCAAACAGTGGACGAAGAAGTTCTGCATCGTCGGGAATTGCAGACCAGCTTGTCAATTGCAAGGGAAGGGTACTCATATGAAGGTAGGCGGATTGTATCGCTCGAAATCGATGCCTTACACCACTTCGTACTGGGTATATCCCACCTGACAAAGCTCACAACGTTACCTAGGCTTCCGTGCTTCCACACATGATGCTGGGATCCTAAGCAAATGTGAAAACACTAGTTTCATTGAAAATGTAGCGTCCCATGGGCGAAGCACCATAGATGAACCCTGGGGGACAGCCTATCGTACTGTTCTGAGCCTCGCGATAATATTATCACGTAGACGCTCCTGTTGAACATTCCTGAGGGTGATCAACATGCTCCCCAGCCCGTACCAGGGCGCCGAGAATGCCTTTCCAATAGCAATGTTCAGGGATGCAAAGCGCTAGTTGTTAGTATCAGAAGGGATTGCCGAATAGACGGTAGGGAAACTCACAAGGAATATAGTGGTATATCAATCCAAGTAAATACGCTACTACGTCTGATCCTTCTTCTGCTTCTTGCTCTTTTTCGGTCGTTCGCGATTCGTATCTGGCGTAGCAGTTGTCTCCCGTTTCCGTTTCGACTTCTTCTCTTTAACAGCTGTAGGCTCGTCCACTCCAGCAGGTTTCAAGAACTGAGCAGGAGCCGCCGTTGCAGATCCAGCAGACGCAGTTACAGGAGTAGAGGGTTTTGAGTCAGACGCGGACACGGAAGCAGCATTGGCCATAGACGGTCGATGATCTGACGGGCCTCCAGACGTGGTCTCAAACACCATCTCCCTAGCAGTCTTTCTGTTCACTTTGGCGTTCGCAGATTTTTCCAGCTGGCCAAAACCCCTCAAGAAGCCCCCAGATTTGTCAGAGATAGAGACAGGACGTGGATGGACTTTACGGCCCTTCGCGTTCTCCGAATCGTCCGCTTGTTCACCAAGTGGTTGAGAGTCGCTTTCAGCAGGCTATGAATGAAGTCTATATGAGAATGCGTGTCCGTAGGCGGGAACTCACTTTTGCTTCGACTTCTTTCCCGTTCTTTCCAAACTGTCTACGACCCTTATAGCCCATTGAGGTGCTGGGCTCATCATCCGCTTGGAAGAGGAACGGCAAGTACGAATCTTCATGTACATCTACTTCTCTTCAAGAGTCGCGCTCAGCACAACACCCAATGAAGATACCTGCACTCACTTGGACTGCGAACTTGACTCCCCACTCTTCTTCAACAACCCCCAAGCCTCTCTTACTTCCCTAGACACCTCCCATTCCCCATCATCCTTCACCTGGGCTCGTGGAAGCTCGACTGCTTGGATCTGTTGCGACCGAATCACATTTTGCATGAACTTGAGGTTCAGAGTACCTGCGCTGAGTGTTTTGCCGGACGCCATGGTGGAGGTTGGGAAGAACGAACGCGAGGCAGGCCAAGCGCGAAGTTCGCCGCTTACGCGCCGCGAGCCGGGGTATTCATGGGCTGATAACGCCTAAAGAGGGACTGAGGAACAAGTCTCTGTTAGTATATCGGTTAGTACACGCGCCTGTCACGCGCGAAAGCTGGGTTCGACTCCCAGACAGAGAGTTGAATTTTTGTTTGGCTTCTGTACGCTCTATTTCTTACCGCGACTTCATTGTTTTTGGCCCAGCCAACTCTTGAAGACATTCTTTTACGCGTGAGTTACTAGATTACCGGAGGCGAGCACGAAAACACAGGTCGCCGCCTCTAACTTTATGCGCGGAGCGTTGGGCATCTGCCCAAGGGCGGAGGCTCCAACAGGGCTCGAAGGCTTCGACAGGTTCTTGAAATCTAGCACAGAATTCACATCAAGCAATAGCAATGTGAGCAGGACTCAACTCATCTAATATTCCAAGTCATAGAATAATTGAGATGACGGAATGTTTGCCCGGAAGTAGATATGCACTTGCCATATCGAAGCTTCGATCAGATTCCTCCGGCCGCCCCACCGACCAAGCGGCACCTTGCGACGCGACGCGTGCTTACACCCCGACGAATTTCTGACGGAAATTGTTGGAAAATAGGTTATCCAGGTTATCCGTTTCGATATATAAGGCGGGGTGTTGCACCCGCCGCCTCGATCGCCTTTCTTTCTTCCCTTCCACCACCTCCCCCAACCTCCCCCTGCTGCATGCAGTACCCTACCCTCCCCCGCCGCCACCTACCNGAGGGCTGCGGGTATTCTGTCTCCCAGCAGTCACTTCGTGCCCAGCTACGCCTGTNATCCGATGNTCACCTCTTAGACGTGAACGTCAATCACAGACTACGTTGGGCNCGCTGNTTGCCCGTGNTCNCNTGGTGAGTCTGCGCATATNGCNACTTCAAAATNCANNGCGAGTTCTTCANCGAGNACGCNTCNCNGAAGCCTNGGGCGAGCCTGNAGGCTCGGTANATGCNCCNCAAAGGCNAGTTNTGCCAGTGTTAGGGATNGTATTCGGAACGNCGCAACGCGACACTNACTGAAANTCGCNTNCNAGGCTGTGTNGNGGACNATTAAACATAGGATTCTAGACTAGCCTGCGCCGACGCAAAACGGTTCGCCAGTCGCTTGACTTCGTCGTGCGCAAAAGCGCTCGGCGAAGCAAGTCACTGTTAAGGTAATTATAAGCTGAATTGTCACTCCTCAGGCTGATAGAGCGTTCCACAGACGCACCCCATCACCTCCAGCCCTCCGAGGCCTTCAACAGCGCTGACGAGCGAACGCCATGGGAACATCGACGTCGCTGCTCACCGCCGTGCCTAACGAACTTCGCGAGCGACGTCATCGGGTAATGCGCATGCCGAGTCGGTTGATGGCCTTCCCACGCGCCTTTGAGGCAGGGGCAGCGTTCGCCATTCTCGTCATAGAGCCACAGCCTCATTTTCTTTCTGTCTTCCTTCTCCTCATCGGATTAGCGCGCTGGGACGACGCGATCGTACCCCTATTCCTTCATGCATTAGCGCCGACACTCTACACCACCTTTAACGCACAAACCCCGCCAGTCAACGGAACACGCTGCTGGTGAGGAACAAGACATGGCCTCATCCTCGTACCCACCACCAGCCTCAAAATCGCGCAGCTCAAAGCACCATGGACATCATCGCTCGTTATCTTCCAACGCGAATACCCTTATAAATGCCGGAGAGCAGCCGGCGACTTTGCAAGACAACATGAATGATGGCGGAGGACGCACGCTCAGTCCGCCTCCTCCACCGTCCGCCTACACGAGACCCGAATCAGGAAGAAAGGGCAATCATCGTGCCAAACCGAGTTCCTTCTCGATGGCGAGCACGCTTACGGACGCTCATCCTCCTATCCCGTTGACGCGACATGACCGGTCAAAGTCTGGTTCGTCCATCCTGAAGACTCGCGAGGATCCGCAGTCCCTTCCAACGCCCGTAACAGCTGGAGGAAAGAACCACACAGATGGAAATGCACCCTCACAACCTCAGGAGAAGGGGCATACATGTTGCGGAGTGGTACAAGAATCCGTCGAACGCGCGAGAGAGGACAGGTACGGCCCTGACGCTGGACGCAAGCCGCAGCCATGGATCGTCTTGAAGCTTGCCGTCGCCATAAGCTTGGGACTCATTGGCTACGCTGGCTACGTCTATATAGGCATCCTCGTGGTACCCATGTTGAAAGAGCAGCACGACGCACAAGGAACTCGGAGGGAGGGTATTGGGTTGATGGTTGGGTTTGGGATTCTGTACCTATGGCTGGTATGGGCGTACTACAAGATCGTGACAACTTCGCCTGGGTACGCTAGAGATTACGTTCCACATACTCCTAGACCAGCTGGACTCAGTGGGTCGGGTATCGGTTCGCCCTCTCCCCGCCCTTCACAAACGCTCTCCCACCAACACCGGCCGTCGCAAGACTCTCGTTATACATTCAACCAAATCAACGATCTCGACCGAAATGGACGACCTAATAATATTGCTGGCCCTTCGTATGAGCAACTCAGTGAAATGTACGCTGCGACACCAATTGCACCAGAAACCGATGCGTCTGACCTACAAAGGTCTCTGTCGACTGGTTCGCGCCACATGCAAACTCAATCGGACTATCACTTCGCCAACACTCTCACCATTCCGAAACCCGACCTAGTGGGAAGGACGACGAGTACGATGACTGTGAAGAGCATGGCTTTGAGTGCGGCATCGAAGAGGAGCGCGGCCCTGAAGTACGACGAGGGCGAGATGGTTAGCGGGAGTCCGTTGAGGGAGCAAGATGATGATGTTCAATGGGAGAGTGAAGAAGGGACTGCTGTTCGGGACTCTAAATTCGATCGTGACGATGACAGGAGGAGGGGTACGAGGACAGTAGCAGGGGAGAGCCAGGCGAGTTTGAGTCTGAAGGAGATCCTTGGAGAGAACGGCGGAGCTGCGAGAGGTGGTGCTGCTGGGGAACCTGATTTGGAGGCTGGAGTCGTGGATTCTGCAGTTGCTGGGACTATTGGCAAGACTGCTGGTATGAAGCAAAAGGGAGTCTCAGAGTCACGATTGAAATGGCTGTTGTGCTGCTTCTGGTGGCTTGCTTCCGACGACGAGGACGAGGACGATGGGAAGGCGGGAAGAGGGAAACTCAAACCTGCTAAACCAAGGGCGTATATTAGGAGGAGCCCACCGTCGACTCCCGCCCTGGATCCGTTTCATCGGTATTGTGAGAAGGATGGGTTTGTCAAGCCGTATAGAGCGCATCATTGTAGGAGTTGTGGGACTTGCGTCTTGCGGTATGACCACCACTGTCCGTGTAAGTCTCCCTCTCTTTCTTATCTCCGTACCACCGTACTACCTGAACTGGACTGATCTTTTTGTTCATAGGGATAGGCCAGTGCGTCGGAGCGAGAAACCACAAGTTCTTTATCAACTTTTGCCAAGCCGCAGTCGTGTTCTGCGTGTACACTATTGGGTCGATGATTCCGTATACCCAGAAGGGGTTCAACGACCCTAGGTTGAGCATGAATGCGCAGCAGATCGTTGTCATTGCTTTGTACGTCGTTTCTTCACCTTGGCCTCTTATGCTTCTTTCTTTACTATGGCCTCCTATACTTCTTTCTGCGCTCGGATAATCTAAGCTGACTGGGCGTGAAAATGCAGATCGGGGATCTTTGGGCTGTTCACGTTTACGCTACTGGCGTCGCATGTGTATATGACGCTTCAAGGGCAGACGACGGTGGAGAATATGCAGATTCAGACGTTGAAGGAGAGGGAGTCGGAGACACTGAGTAGGGCGTATCGCTGGTACGAGGTTCGGTATGTATCACTGTCTTTCTTGCTTTTCGCTCGTTACATTGGACATCGGTTGACGTATGGGGTGTGAACAGAGAGAAGCTCAAGACCCTGAAAGAGTGGGACCGCGAATGGGGTGAATGGAGTACTGAAGGGCATATATGGTGGATTGGCCCAAAGAAGAGGGAGTGGGAGGCTGTGATGGGGAACAATCCCATTGGGTGGATACGTGCGTTCTTTCCTTTCCCTTTCCCTGACTAGAGATCTGTAAGCTGATGAATGGGTGAATGGTGTGTACAGTGCCGATTGGGAAGAGCCCGAGCGATGGCCTGGATTATCCTGTGAACCCGAGGTTTGATCCTGTATCGGGAGGAGGCGGAGGAGGGATGAGTGGCCGGAGGAGTTGAGGTGAATGTGACTGGTGACTGTGGCAGGGGTGTCGGGCGTTACCTGAGACGCTGTTTGGAGGACCTGTCGATGCTCAGACTTGATTGCTTTGCTTCAAGAGTTCTGTTATGTTATGCTGCACCGCTGGTTGGATCTCTACTTCTCTCTCTCTTTTGCATGTACACTGAACGTTTCCCCTGCTTTCATTGCTTTCGCTGCATAGACATGTTACGACCTTTCATGATTTGTAGTGTACCACCTGTGATAATTGGAATGTACGATCGCATTGCATGACTCAATTTCTTCCTCCAGGCTATCGGACTTGGCCTGGTGTCAATGCCAAGAGGCTCAAATTCGTAGCGGGTAAAACGCAGTAGGTTTTTGTGGATCATAGTAGGGTATATGAAGTGTTTCAACAGCTTTATGCCTGGCTTGGGCCTGCGTACATTTTACCATGTCCATAACTGGTCCCCACCTCTGTCGAGGGCGATTCCTCAGGTTCAGGGAGCTCTTCTAACGTCCGTAACTGCACAGTCATAGTCCGATCATGCCCCCTTCCACAGCTATTGCCATTATCCTCTGGATGATGAGGAGAAACAAAATCAAAGCGAGTTCCTGTAGCGAAGTGATCGCAGTTGTGTTGTGAGCGGTGGGAGAGTGTTGGGTCGCGTAGGTTGAGGAAGAGTCGGGAGGCGAGTGCCGAGGAGAGGGAGTTCGCTAGGACTTCGGCGCAACCACGCGAATATGCCTGTGTGGGTGTGGAGAGAAGGTGTCAGTCGTAGTATTGGGTGTGGGGCAAAGGATGCTTGGAAAGGAAATGATTTTTGAGTGCTTCGGAATCTTACATCTTTATCGAAGACGGTTGGCTGATGTTCAACAGCGCGTTAGCGAGATGGAGAAGACTTGGCGAGGGACGGCTAGGAACGTACCCAGTAGGTGAGAACGGATACGAGGCAGCCGAGGGAGACTAGTCCGAAGTAGACGATTCCGTCACGAAGGAGGAGGTGCAAGATTGGTGGGCGTTCTTTGCTTGATGCGATTTGGATGACTTTGTAGACTGATAGGCAGAATACGACCAAGTCGAAGATGAAGACGCATATCCAGGATGTAAGCATGACTATGGAAGTTCGTTAGATGCCCATATGATATAAAGACGCAACGTACTGTAGGATCGCTTAGGGGAGAAAACGACGAGACATGTGAAAGGGTTGAGGTCTTCGGGTGTGAATTCATGGAATTCATGGTTTGTTATGCAGAAAACGGCCTGAGATGCCAGTAAGCTAACTTGAAGAAATGATTTGAGGGAGAACGCACGATTGTGTAGATGATGGCAGGGACGGATACGCCTAAGAGTAGCCATAGAATGCACTTGCTGCGGTTCCATAATGCATATGTCCGCGCTATGAGGAAGACTGGAGAGGAAATACGGAATATTAGCCTGACACAACGAAGAGTGACCTTTCACTGACAGCCAACGAAGATCTGGGTGACGAAACAAAGGTTTTCTCGAAACATCCTCAGGGCCATACAGCTATAAAACCGAGATTAGTTCAAATACAAGTTGCAAATCTTTACGCAGGATACCTACACCTAGAGGAGTATGAGAGACTGACCGTCGCAGAAAGGACATTGTGCTCACCTTGAGGCGTCCAGGGTCATTTCTGAAGGAGAAGAATTCATAGATGTATGGAATGTGGCCCAGCACAGACATATAGCGGTTCGCAAAGAAGAAGAGGCTCGCCCACGAGAATTTGTAGCTGGCGAGCCAGAACCACTCTACTTCCCGAGTAAAGGTCAGGAAGTAATCGTAGTAGAGGAGGGCTGGGAAATTGATTCCGTGAAGCGCAGCATGATGAGCACGACTCTGACCACGAGCTGATTGCGCGACCCACCTATGGATGCGGCCGCAACGAGTTGAGCGAAAGAACTGTTGGCCGTATAGATTGGGTGTGTGAGTGTGCGGGTCGTTCCGCTGGTAGGTGCTCTGGGATGCAAACTTACAGGTCGTGGCCATGATAATCCGACTCCATCACAAACGGTTCCAACAACTTCCCTTATAACGATGCATAAAGGCGACCGGGCTAAAAAGATGGGAATGGGAGTTCAGCATGGAGCTATCCGCGGCAAGCCTACTGGACGCACAGGGATGAGGAGCAAAGGAGAGATAGCGTGGGCATTCGCGAATAGCTTCTATGTCGTCCTTATAGACTCGTGATCATGACATAACCAGCATGGCCTCCTCCCAGGGTACTTAGCAGACCCACGGTACAGACCGAATACGCCATACTGCCCCCATACGTCTATGCATCTATGCATCAAGTGTTTCGGGCAAGGTCCTCTTTGCTGGGCACAATTGAAAGATTCCAGAGAGAAGGCTCACCGCATCACTCGGCTCCATAAGGCGATCTGCCTTCTGACGCTCGAGCACACTACGGAGGATGGAATGAGATGGACCGTATCAGACGGCGATTCCTAATGTTACCATGTTAGCCCAATTTGACGATCTTTATCCGTTCAGAAGCCGACTCACTGGAGCCTGGGATTAAGTCTGTCTGCTTTCAAGTATACATGAGCAGATTCTGTATGCCAGAGTGTCAGTGCCCATCTCTTGTGTGGCACACAAGCACACTGCAGGAAGCCCTTGGAAGCAGGACGATGTGTTCGCAAATGATCAAACCGGAGAGAAGCCTGCGATCTCGCCGCAGCAACCCAGAGTTGGAGAAGTACAATGGCGATGGTCCTCGAAAAACCAAGATTTTCTGCATCGATGTGGGACAATGAGAGGGTTTCATTGCCAATAAAAGCGGTATACAAAGCTGCGAGGAGGGAGAGCTCAAAACTCCGTGCTTTCACCACAGCTTGTGAGGTGCATGGTCTGACTCGTAGAACAAAAGCAGACAGCAGGGCGCCGCCAATCTCTTACCAGATACCTTTCCGGGAGCCCCAAGAGATGTATACACGACTGCTGTGCATGGAGATTGAAGGGAAGAGAAACAAAACCTGAGCCAAGTCCAATCACGCGCGTCGGGAAATGCTGAGCGCAAGGCCTAAGTCGCGACGTCGAACCCGGGTCGCGCACTTGTAAAATAAGTCTAATAACAGCACCAGGACGGCGCGAGTCACCAAACAACAGGGTGACAAGCGGAAGTACGAAGTCTATAGGAAAGACAGCATCAAGAGGCGGGAAGGTCGAGAGGCATCCCAACTCGAGACTTGGGTCGGACCTCGCGAAGCGACGGCTCAACACAAAGCAACCACTCCACACCTAAGCGAGCGCTAAGCGGTGGCTCCGAGGCAGGTATGTCCATATCCGGGCCAAGACGTCAAGAACGGATTAGACTTCCTCCGCTCAAGCACAAGCGACGGCTACGCGAACCTTTGATCGGGACGTGAGCTAAGAATAGAGGCACATACCAAAAATAACCTGCGGGTTCCTGGGCGCTTAACCCAAAGACCGAGCAGGCAGGGGAGATAACCCAGAAAGTGGGACAACATGGGTTCAAGCAGGCCGCGGCATTGCGTCGAGGGCCTTCTCGCCCACATGTTGTTCTAAAAAGAGACTCGCAAGCACGCACGAGCGCACCAGAGTTCAACCTCGTAACTTAAATTAGCGCGTTCAACACACGTCTACCTAATACCAAGACTGTTTCTCTGTTCTCAGTGTTCTATTCTTAGTCTCTCTCCTATTTTCTATTGTCATTTCTCTCCTATCTCTCAATGGTCCGTGCGTGAAGCTAGAGTATAAAACGCCATGTACAAAATCCAGATATATCATAGAAAGTTCGCCCTAGATTAGAGCCAATCGAAATCTGTGCAAACACCATTTCTATCGAGTGACGTTCTACCGTTAAGTCAGCAGACGCGCGAGGCTTGGTTAAGTTTGCGTTTCAGTTCTCGAAGTTAGGAAATCAGTTTGGAAAGGATCAGGAATCGGAGTATCACGTTGCCCAAGCGTCTAAGTAGTCCAAGGGATACTTGAGAGCAGGTAGACGGATCTTGCGAAGGATCGTTTAAGAAGGAAAAGACAGAGAAAGAGTTCTCGAACAAGCAGACTATATTGGTCGCCCCTCGAACTTGCGCAGTAACGACTCGCGAGGTTCTATTGTACAAAGTCGAGCACTTGGTACATCTACGCCTTATCTTTTGCCCACGCTTCTCGCGTGTGTATCTATCGCTCCCCTTACTCTAGGTGGTGTGTGTGTGTTGGTTGTTGGTTGTGGTTTGGTGTTGGTGTGTTTTGTGTGTGTCTTCGTGCATCGTCCCAGGGTCGCAGTGCTTCAACGGTCCTTCCCAATGTGTCCCAATCTCTGATGCAGTAGTTCCTTGTTGATCTTAGAGACATACACTGCCTCAGTCTCCGTATTCTCAAGTGTCGTTCCATTCAGAGACCCAACAGTCCCATTGATGTCGGCAGTTAGGAGTAGCTCGCCATTTTTGAAGAAATCAAGGGAATCTCCTTCAATGACAATGTGCATTTTGCTCTTTCGGACAACAGATAGGATCGAGAATAAGTTATTGCAGAGTGCGGGAACATATAGTACATCATTGAAAATCACAGTCTGGCCAACCCTTCTGTGTATGTGTGGTGTGAAACGGACCTGCCCCTTCCCTGTAGCCCAGACTATCTCATTGTTGGCGAGAGACACCGCAACCTTCACCGCGATCATGTTGCGGATCCACTTGCGGTTAGGTGTCATATGTGAGGTTGCACCTGAGTCTGGGTTCCAGGAAGTATTAGTGGGGGCGTTTCGGATACGACGGACGAGGGGACTTGCGATGTGGGCGACACTGGCCATCATGACCTTCTCCTCTGCGGCTGCTGCTGCTGCAGGCGTTTCGGCGATCTTGGCATTCTGCGAGTTCTGGACGCGACAGTCCTTGTCCTCGTGGGTGTTCTGCCAGCCATGGACCTTGCACTTGTACTTGGCCTTGCCCTTCTTGGGAGTGTTGGATGCCTGGAGTGCGGCTGACGTCCCCTCGGCAAGCTGCGAGTTGTGAATGAGGGAGTCTGCCTTGCGAAGGTGGTCCAGGATGGCAAAGGGTTCCTTGTCGTCTGCATCAATGTGATTGAGCATGTTGCGGAGGATCGTATCTTCCTTTGCCAGGCCAATGGGAATCATGCTGAGTCCAAGATCCCGTGCGAGATGGCTTGCTAGATAGCCTTCGCGGTAGTATGAGGGCGAAGTGAGTTCCATCATGTCCTTTTCCCCAACAACCTTTCCATCTGAGACCGCAGGAACTTTGACCGCTTTTGAGCCCTCAGCAACGTAGCGAGGTCCATTGGCTAACAGGGCGGTTAACCGTGAGGCAAGGGCCATGCACCTTGATCCATAGTCTTGATACGTCTCGTTCTCATGCCCTGGTGATCGCATGCGAATGGATATAAGCTCCTGGATGACACCCATACGTGACGAGGCTGTCTTGGGGCTGTAAACCCCTATGAGTGTTTCCCATATGGTAGGGGCATCGAGGATGTGGATTCCACCAATGATGGTTTCGAGCTGAGAGTAGTCAAGAGTTGAGCGTATAAAACCAACAATCTTGGAGCGGCGACTGGCAAAGTCGGCCTTGGTCTTCTGGTCGGCGTCAGAGTTAGGTTCGCCTTCGATTCCAGTGAGGATCTCGTAGGCGTTGAGCTCAAGGGCCTTGTTCTCGATCTGGAGCTTCCATTGTTGGAAGGTGAAGGCAGAGAGTTTGACGAGAGAGGTGGCGTCCATGATGAGGATGGAGGGACTAGACGTGCAAGGAGTGGGAATTCTGGACTTAGAGAACAACCCTGAAGTCACAGAGGGGATGGAGTGGGGATACAGCTAGGCGATGAATCACCACAGTTGCGAGGGGGAGCAAGAGGTAGGTTCCAGGTGGAGGTATCACACCAGGAAAGGCCGTAGGCATGAGTGATCGAGGGGCAGCAGAGCGATAACAATGTGGTGTCTGATAACGGATGGCGTGATCAGAGGAGCCCGGGGCTCATAACTTGTCAAACTGAGCAAGTTACGTCCCAACTGTAAGTGGGGAGAGTTTGATATTAGATTGATAAAAGATAAAGAATACATGAGACACACCTGTAAGTGGGGAGAGTTCGATGGAGACTCATCCACTTACAGTGTGGACTATATACTGTGAAGAACAATAGGAAGCCTATATGCGTAACAACAAGGTAGAACAATAGATGTTCTATATATAGAGAACAAGAGAACAAAAGATAAGAATGTAGATAAGAGAACAATAAGTGCGAGTACAATAGAAGCGGTTGTTGTTCTCTGGAATACAATGACAATAAAGAGAAAATTTGAAATGGACGTGTTCTTGTGGAATAATGGGATGACATATGCATTGTATTCCAACAGTTATTAGTCGTAACAGACTGTGGACAAGGGCACGTAGTCCAAGCAAACTATTGATCCGCCTCCATCAGATCGGCGTCGGCATAGAGCTCCCCGGCGGCTCGCTTCTTCTTGCCTGAGCTTTTCAATTTTTGAAGGCAACCGCCTCTATCTACCCTCAACAACTGTGTCGACAATCCTACGGACAATCGAGTCACTCTGTTCTCTCTCATACCCCCTGCCTCTCAAACGCAAGTCACGTCAAGCGCTATCATGGTTTTCTGAAGCCAAGCACAAAAGGCGCGTAGCGCCCACTCGATATCGATTCTGCAGGCTTGTTCCCCTGCCGCTACCCACCAACACCATCTCTTGGGTGCTCTCCCTCTCCAGCCTTCCGCTTCACTGGAGCCAATGGGGCACTGCCTGTGCACTGGACAGTCCCCTTTTTCCCCCCGACAAGTCCACTCTCACACCTAGGTCATATGGGCTGACCGAATCTAAGTCACGCTCAGCCGGCCTAGCCGCCTGACTTAGATTCGGTCGGCCAGCAGCTCATGCCGGAGCTGGCTGAGCCACTTTTACATTGGCTGAGCCAGCATTGATTTCTTGGCTCAGCCAGCTCACAAAATTCTGGCTGAGCTGGGGCTGGCTGGAGTCAGCTGAGCCACTATTGTATTGGCTGAGCCCAATGCTTGGCTGGATCACTTTGGCTGAGCCAGGCTGGAGTTGGCTGAAGCTGGCTGGACTCTGGAGCAGGAGATATCCATGAGTGTCTGGGGTCCTGATATAAGCTGGGCTGAGCTGCTGGGGCTGAGCCAATGGGCTGAGCCAACTGGGCTGAGCCAGTGTCACATCAAGTTCACATCATCAAAGACTGATGTCACACTTGTGTCACACATCAAAAAATTGTCACACATCAAATCATGACATCATTGTGACTATGATGTCATTGATCTGCCATCAAACAGCCAGTTACCATCAGTGACATCATGCAGATCAGGCACATCAATGATATCATGATTGGCAGGAACAGGCACCTGATGTGATGTAATGATCTGCATGAGGTCACCTAATGACATCACATCACTGACATCACACTCATTTAGATAAGATCGCAAACATCAATGTGCTATTTCCCTGGCATCTACTGAGTGGATAGTGTAGATATGGGTATCGTTAGAATGCGTTTGAAGAGGGCTTTTCAACAGTACTATACATATTGCAAATATGCTTTGTTTTACCTACCATATCAGGCAAATACTGTGATTCTGCCAAAAATTGAAGTGATATTGACAATTACAGCCCTTTGCAGAATAGATGGATAATCAAACATTTTGAAAAATTATCACGTGGCCCGGAGGCTCTCGCCAAACAAACAAGATAAGACAGGCAGGGAGGAGGAGGACCATAATACCTTTGAAACAGAGGGCATTCCACTCAGCCCAGGGCAGTATCAAAATCATCGAGTCGAACGAGAGCCTAGGGGGTCGGGTGTCGACACCTACCCCACCCAGATAAGGCAGAGATCGGCGGCATTCCAGATTTGATGAACCCAGAAAGGCCATAGATAACGTCGATTAGACGTAATGGAGGTGGCGACCTCTCAGAAGCTGCATAAAAGAGATGCTGGGGTATATTAGAGCGATACTTAGGCAAGATGTATGGCAAGATCCGCCTTAATTGTATCACACCCTCTTGCGATGCTCACATCTATTGTCACGGTCAACGTGACACCGAGTCCGTGCGCAGGTCCACGCGCGCCCATATATACTCGACTCTCCATATTTGTAGCTCCTTGACAAAACAACACGTTCCTTTTCCCGTTCTTCATCGTTCTAAGGCTGTTGGGCCCTGACCTTGTCCATGACATCTATCTCCCTTGTTTGGCGAGAGCCTCCGGGTCACGTGATATTTTTTCAAAATGTTCGATTATCCATCTATTCTGCAAAGGGCTGTACACCACCATGGAAAGACCCAATGTTCCTTGGGAGCATGGAGTAGTAAGTACTACACTGTAGTCTGTCACTGTAAGTATCACATCTCCAATATTCTAACCAGTAGTGTCAGCACACTCATAACTGTAGCAATACATGACAATTTGCGAATTGGGCCTACGCTGGTGCACAACAAGATCCATTGCTTTCTGTGTCATGCTACTAGAATGGAGACAAGACCGAGCTTTTAAGCCCATAGAGATGAGAACTATCACTCTAATATAAGAGGCTAGAGAGCTCTTCGCACACAGTGCAGTAAAAGGCAGTATTTCCTTGATGGCAGTGGTTGTGCTTGTTCCCACGCTGTGTGGCATATCAATTCTGAACCTCCAATAAAATACCTACAGAATGAGATAGGTAGCATAGAAAACGGACCAGGTAGCACTAAGATATAGCCCAAACAGTAGTTTTGGACAACAAAGTTGCAGAAGTGCAATGGACAACCACTTCAATGTTGTTCATACGAACACATTTGCATATATCTCAGTCATTCCTCAACTGTTTCCTTTGCAGACTTTTGCATTCTTCTCTACTCATTGCATGGATCTCATTGATGGCATGTGCGAGAGTTCCCACGCTGTCCATTGTACTGATTTTTGCATATCTTCCACTCATTTTGGCACTTTTTTGAAAAGTTTAGGCTATTCTTGTTGCAGTCACTCAGATATTA